>JAVXUP010001950.1:0-173472 GCA_033070095.1 Escallonia herrerae | reverse complement strand
TGGATTACCAATCTATTATTTGCAACTTACACTCTTAACTAGATATGTATCTTAAGAAAGAGCTCTCTGGTCGGAAGTCCTGATGCCCAGTCGAAACTATCTATGCGAATATAAATCAGTTCAAACTTTGAAGTGAAAGTGGGTGGTCAGTGGAAACCGAAGGACAAACATTTATGATAGTGAACTAAAATTCATTGATGCTAATCCCCATACTATAAGAATGAAATTAACATCGTAATCTAAACTTACTTGTCGAGCAGAAACCTTCGAGATCCAGGAAGGAAGCAAGCAGGGAGTGTTATTTAGGGCATCATATGATGTCTCTTTTGCCTTTCCACAGTCGATCACGAAAACCACATCATCTATGGTTATGCTGGTTTCAGCAATATTAGTTGCTAGCACAATTTTCCTCACTCCATCCTCAGTCTTGTCAAAGATCAACCTCTGCATAAGTGTCGAACAAATATAAGCACATGAATGTAATACCCCGGATTTTTAACTAGTTATGTGAATACTAATAAGAAAAAGATAATAATATGTTTTGATCTAGAGTTAATTAATGGACTTTAGAATATTTAGTTGGGAGCCCTTTTAGTGACAAAATTAGTCTTTGGTAATACTTGGTGGCTAATGTGATTGGATTAGATATTAAAAAAGAAATTTTTAAGTTCAATAGTGATTACATTGCAATGAGACTTTCGGTTGTGTTATAATACACTAGCAATTGGGACTTCAAGTCATATTAGAATTAGATTGTCAAACTATAAAAGGAGGAAGAAGACATAAGAGTCTTCATATTTTTGAAATAAAGGAGAAAAGGGAAAAGAGCTAGTGCATTCTTTTGGGGTATTCAAGCAAAAAGGGTGTGGTTGATCCAGATAAAGAGATTCTTTTCGCAATTTTGAGCTAAGGGGTTTTATGCTCTCTTTTGTTTGTGATACACATCCTTTTTGTGAATGTTTTGACGTAAAAAGAAAAAAAAATCATCATCGAATTTCTTCATTACATGTCACTGCCGCACGTTTGTTTTTATTCTTCTATGTTATAGTCTTTTTCAGTATTCTACCACAAATCTGTTAGCGTTGTCCTTTTCAAACAGAAGCTTGTTTACAGTTTTTTTTTATTTTTCCTTTCTTTACACAATTATTGCACCTCCATTTTCAATTTCAATTGTTTAAATTATTCCATACGGTTTTACTTTACCAAAAACCAAACTCTACACCTCTCCTTTTTTGTCTCAGAACATGTGACGGCAAAATTACAAAACAGAGAAGAAAACAATTATTATTATTTATTTTTGGGTATAGCCGTACAGTCTCATACCAGCCTCTCTTTTGGTCATTAAAGCTATGAACTTTCTTGCCACGTGCTCTCTTGTCCTTTCCATTTTCATGCTTCAGTTTTCGTTTCAAAAGACTTCTTTTGACAATTTCTCATTCATCCGATTTTCGATTAAACTGATTTTTGTTTTGTTGAATTCGTATTTTCGTTAGCTTCAGTTTGAATCTACAATGACCTAAGAAGCACGGATTCCAGAGCGGGTGCGGATGCGATACGGGTGAGGATACGCGGATACATCATTTTTCAAAAAGTAAGATAGGTGCAACGGGAATACAGCAAAAATTTATTAACATATAGTATTTGTATGTAACAAAAATAACGTTATTTTAAACAAACAATAAGATATTTTGTTAATTTGGTGGGCTGCTTTAGAAATATTGAAAGTACAAAGCCAAGTATGACAAAGTTTGTAGAAGTATTATAATTTTTTCAAAGTAGTGGGGCGATTTTGAAAGATTGTCAATAGAGCTGGGAGTTAAACATAATAAACATACAATTTGATAGAAACCCTATGTCCCTATCTTATAACATAGCCGTCAGAGACATAGAAAACATCGATAGCAAGGAAGCCAGGTTGCCTCTCCTGCCGGAAGTCCCTCGACGCTCTGGCGGAGTTATTTCTTCTCTTCTCCTTCTTCTTCTCTCCTTCTTCTCTTGTCCTCCTACTCTTTCTTCTTCTTCTACTCTCTGCCAAAAAACCTTGGGTGCATGTACGAGCCGCACCCAGATCTAGAAAATTAATTGAAAAAAAAATAGTTTCGGACACGCACCCAGTGCATGCCCACGCCGCACCTGACGTGCACCCGGTGCTGGTGCTTCTCCCAACTGCCGCACTGGGGCTTCATAGACAACGACTATTTTTGGACTTTGAATGAATATTCGCTATATTTATCAAATCACTTTGCGGGTGATATTTGTGTTTGAAAGTTACTTTTAATTATCGTGACTTATATGTGACGCGCCGGTTGTGATGTTCGACATGGTATAACGATGATTTGTGATACTTAATAATAAGCAATTGTGTTTGTGACACCCACAAGTTTTGATAAATTGTGTTTGATATTCGACTTATTGGTTATTTAACCCTCTTTTGATTACTTTTGTTCTTCGTTATGAAATTTGATTAAGCTATCTAAATTCATATTTATTGGCTCTATTTGATAACTCCAATTTGGCATTAGTTTTTGACCCTCTCGGTGTAAAAATTTTTATTGGGCAATTCGTGCTCACCCCTTTGTTTTTCGTTTCCTTCTGCTTCCGGGCCAAGAGTAGCGCGAAGGGTGAGATGTTAGTACTACAAAGGAATTGGTGTTTGCAATTCGGAGCAGTAGATGCTATGAATTTTATTTAGGCAAACTCTTGGTTCATTCTTTTTATTATTATATTCAGATTAGTCAAAGAGATAGTAATTAAGTTTTGAATTCTTTTCGAGTTAAGTATTTGAGATTCAGATAATTGTGTTATGGTGTTTTAGATGCTCTGCTCTATATTAAGATTGTTATGTTTTGGACATGATTGGGTCGGGTCTTGGTATAAGGACGTGTTCAAACCATCGGGTACAGGGCGTTACAACGAATCTCATGACTGTTAAAAGCAAGAAAAAGCCTTTCCAATAATCCTAAAATATGTTCAGTTATTAAACAAAGAAAGCAGCTTAAATTCTATCATATTCTTCGCACTGGTCCAAATAAATCAAGAAAGCAGCTAACTGGTTCTTTCAATGTATATACAAACCGAAATCTAAGAGAAACAAATGACTTCCAAATAACTTATAAGAAAGCTAGGCATAAAAGAGATCTTTGGTCATCCCATTAACCATTTATCAGACAGGCAAATAAAAAGGTAATCGATAAAAACGGAGAAGGGTCAGAATAATGAAGGCGTACGAATAGAATCATGTATGAGTTTAACGAACCATCTGATAGGATTTAACCTATTGCAACCGTACAGACAAGACAACACAAATTGAAGATAACATAGTCCTCCAAATATATCAAAGAAAGGGCAAGCATGTGAGAATACAAAGCAGAGGGATGTTAACCAAGTACATTTCTGAATTACCTGCTCCGAGCTGGCCATTGAACCATGGCATGCCAGCAACAAAACTCGGCCAGTGTCTCCCAAGATAGGATGAGCTTGGAGCTTCTCCTTCAAAGAGCTAATGTCATCCCACCCAGTCATAAAAACCAAAACAGCACCAGGCCTCTCTCTTTCACATATATGGCATAGAAGTTGTTCTATGAGATTAAACCCAATACAATCAGGATTCCAGCAGGACAAAGACTCCGTGTCTGTGGGCTGAATTCATTAAAATCAGCAGCTTTAAGTGCATCCTAATCAAGACGTCCCATGAGAAGAAGAGCATGTCAAAGGTATTACCAACACATGTATGTTTTGAAGTACCTTCTATAGAACTTTGTATACCTCAACAGCGGAAACAATTTGGCTTTTCCTTTTTCTTGGAGCTTGTTTATTCATTTTCCATGTCTTGTCCAGACCATAATCATCAATCTGGTTGTACGCTGTCAATCTATATCCAGTCAATTCCAGAATATTTTCTAGGAAGTGAGTTTGCACCGGATACGTAAAACCCTATTACAACCCAAAAAGAAAAAAAAATGCCAGCACAGTCAGGCTTATTTTCCATAGTCACTGAGGTATCAAATGAGGTTTGCCATCAAACGAAACAATTTTCCTGGCATTCTAAATATTATATAAAGCATGTTAACATACAAAGGAAAATAATTAGAGAAACAAGAGACTCCCCAGGCATAAGATGTGAAAGAAAAGGAAAGGAAAAACACAAACAAAACATTAATCAGGTGTTCTTGAAGGGTTGGTAAACAGATTGAGCACTATTTACAGTAAGCAGAAGCTGTTCATGTGATCTTATCAAATTTGTCCTCAAGATAGGGAGAGTAGTCCCCCCACTGAGATTTTAGGTCCCAGTAGTTACTGGCCTATGAAGAGGAAGGATCCCAGCAATTTTGGCTTACAATGGCACTGATTCTGAAGAGGTCGATGATGAGCATCCTTTGCCAGCCATTAACAAGCTATAGAATAAGTAAAGCAGTAACGTTCATCAGGATAAAGTTTGAAAAAGGATCTGACTGACTTTACTATGGATGAGCTCCAAAAAAATAATTTGACAAGATGCCAATGCATGCAATTTGCAACTGTTACATCTCAGATGGTGAATCCAGAAGAGGTTTAGGTCAATTAGGTCTAAGAAAAGACAAATCAAGTCCAATTTTAGTAGAGCAGGGAAAGGAGAGGCGTACAGAAGTATCAAGGATGATACTTTGAAGTAGACCGGATGACATTCCATTAGGAAAGAGAGTTTGATGAGAATGTAAGTCATAGAATAAGAACAGGCTGCTTGAAGTAGAGGAAAGCTTCAGAAATGTGGTTCAACCACAAATTTCCAACTAATTGTGGCGAAAAATGAACTTTAGGGTTTACTACTGGGACACTAAGAAACAACATTCGAACAAGCTGAATATAGCAGAAAAAGCAAACACTAACATGGATATCTGTCCGTAAGGACACCAGTAAAGAGCAACATACCATCAGAAAAGCTAAGGCAGTCATCAAAGCTGACATAAATCACACAATATGCAATGACAGTGAACTCCACTAATTACTAATCTCCTGATATAAACATAGACCAACAGAAATTTAAAAAAAAAGCATGTATGCATCGTTTAGAGAAGGCTCGAAGCAGCAAAAATTGGTTCAGATGGCTATTGCATGCATTGAAGTTAGGCAAATTACTCTAGCTTGCTTAATTGTGGTGTTCTGGGCAAAATGGATCTTCGAAGCCCTGTTTTCAAGTAGTATTCGATCTCGGTTACCTATTAATCAATATATTCCATGGATTGGTCTGCACCTCACTAGTATCTTAATCTTACCGGAATGTGGAGCGAAGGTGCCCCTCCAAAGTAGGATGAGAACAGCTCTGCATCTAAGTTTGCACTCATTAAAATCAGCCTCAATTCTGGCCTACGAGGAAGGAAATCTTTGAGGATAATAAGCAAGAAATCTGCCATCAGAAAGCATAGTGGTTAGAATTCGCATCTTATCCCTAGCATAAATTCCCACGTGAACCCATTTTACCTTCATTCATTCCACACTCATGAATTTCATCGACAATTACATGAGTTACACCCTTCAAACTTCTATCAACAAGTAATCTTCTTAGCAGGATTCCAGTAGTGCAGAAAAGCAGGCGGGTATCCCTTCCTTTCATACCCTCTAGCCGCACTTTATATCCAACCTTCAGAGCAAACCAATAAACAAGAACAAAAATGAGGATTCCTTTTAATGTAGTTGAAAATAAAACTGCACAAAAAGTAAACTTGGGTTCGTGGTAGATATTTAGACTCACCATTTCGCCCAACTTCTCGCCCCTCTCGCTAGCAACCCTCTCAGAAACAGACATAGCAGAAATTCGTCTAGGCTGAGTACATATAATACTGCACGTGGCCCCACGAACAGACTCAATCTCAGATTCTAAAATGAATTGGGGAATCTGTGTAGTCTTCCCACAACCAGTTTCACCTGAAATTATAACGACCTGCAAAAATGCAAAATACTTCATTTCACAGAACGACAAGCTAAAAGAGTAAGAACTGCCACCTAACCGCTACTAACACCTAATCTTTTTTAAACACAGACAATATAGTCTATGTTACATGGACTCGGTATGAGTGTCCGGATCAGATACGTGTCCAAGTGTCGGACTCGTCTAATTTTGAAAACGATGGACACGGGGACACGGCAAAATGTTCATATTTATTATTGCTTTTTAGTTATTTCGAAGGCAAAAATGTGTTTTATGTGATGCATGTGATTTTAATTGACAACTTATCTCCACTCAAAGCAACTACTAATTAAACAAAAGATTATAAGATAGTATCATAATGGCATATCCTATGAGATGTGTCGGACACATATCCCATACCCATGTCCAAGTGTCGAGTGTCCGACACGGGTACTTCACGCAAAACCGAAGAGTTCATGTAACATAGTAACATGTATACTACGCTATCCCAGCAATGACAGCACTATCAAAAACAAAATCTGTTCACACATTAATAATAAAATGACTAGAATCCGCAACTAAGTGCACCAAAAAATGCCTTTGATAAAATGGGCAATTGTGAGAGGCCGCCAAGCATTGTTGGCTCATTGTTCAAAAGAGCTTTAGGAGCAACAAATAAGATATGAGAAATACATTTGTCTCACTCTTCAAATGAGATTTTATAGCGACTGGTAGTGATGTAGTGTAACAAGAAATGATAACTCCAGTTAGGAAAGGTGTCATTGTTTCAACCTATATTCTCCACTCCGAAGTAACACAGCGTCCTTAAAGCTTGAAAGCATTGAACGGCTGAACAGCTTCACAATTAGAGGCATCCAGCATCCTCCATTGGACCATATTTGTATCATCTCGTCCTTCATAACAACAATTCAGTCGTAGTGATTCCTCAGATTCTATGGGTTCCCCAAAGGCTCCTCCATCGAATCTTCCTCATTGTCCATGCCCCCGCACAAAAAGATGTTCTTTCCTAATTGTCCTCTCAGAATATTTTAACTGAAGTAATTCCAAGAGATGCAAGATCCAGGTTCCAATCTACAACTCGACTGCTTCGACAATACCTACCTATGCCCTAAAATTTTCATGTTCCCCCCTCTCCGTTGATGTTTATATTTCTCAGTTTCATAAATGATCCTGATCTCCGGCGCCAGCGATAACTACCACAAATTCCCACACAGATGACACGACAAGCACATATTAAGGAGGCAAAGAAGACAAACTATTCCTAAAAGAGCGAATCAATGCTTTAATTGCCACTTTGGCTTCAGAAGCAGTTTTTCTGTTAAGTATTTGATATAAGACAATTAACTCTCCTGCAGTGTTGTGTCCACTCAATGCATAACATACTGACACTCAAAGAATGGAATACCTCCTCCTGTAGATTAGGCAGCCTTATTGTAACAGATAAATGAAACATGACAATATTAAAGAGGAGAGCGCTCATTGCTTCTCATAATATTAGTGTTCCAAATGATGGCTTCATACAGTAGTAAGTAGATTTCACAGTATGGTGGGGCCAACGGAACAATTTCTAAAATCTTCGCACACCTGATTTTCTGAAATAGCAGCTAATATTGCATCCTTCTCTTTAAAAGCAGGAAGACCTCTACGAAATTCAAGCATCTTCCAACCTTCCGGAGAGTCCTATAACGAAGTAATGATTGTCATAACAGCAATTGCAGAGTTGTTCACGATTCTGACTCGCATGGATTTCCTTAACAAGTCAAAAGTTTTAGAATCAGCAACCAAAGCTTTGTAAGAATATGATACTTTTAAATTGGATTCTAAAAGCAAGTCAACCCCCAAGAAATAGAAACACGCAAAAAACAAATCAGTGAATGATATATTAACAGCTATCACAGAATGAGTTAAGCAAAGCAAGACCAACGCAATAGGCCAAATTCATTAATTGAGTAGCACCTACAAATGTCAGCAAGAGCGGAGAGGCCTTACAATGCCATAAATAATAAGAAAGACACAACATGACCTCGGTATTACTCCAAGGACAGTAACATACTCTCTTCATCTAAAACATCAAGAGGGAGGAAAAAAGGTTTAAAAGCATGCTAATAGTGACCTATAATAATAGTTGTTGTAGAGCATCCTTCGAGGAGGACAAAGACCACCTTTCAACAGTCAGTTCTTTGCGGAGGCGGAATCGAGTTTAAATCTATGTTACATTGGACTCTTCAGAATGCCTAAGGACCCGTGTCGGACACTTGACACTTCGACATGGCTATAAGATCTGTGTCGGACACATCTCCTAGGATATGCCACTAAGAACAGTATCTCCTAATGTTTCTTTTAGTTTGTTACTAGTTTGAGATGAGACAAGTTCTCAGTTAAAAACATTTGCGTCACACAGAAAACCATTTAACCTTAGGAATAACTAAAAGTACAAATATATGTGAATAATTTGTCGTGTTCCCGTGTCTTAAGTGAATTAAAAATTGGGCGAATTCAACATTTGGATACGTATCCAACCCGGACACTCGTACCAAATCCATGTAACATAGGTTTAAATTCTGCAGGTTTGGTTTGTACTTCTTTGGATGATATAAGCAAGTCAATCTAAACTTCACGTGAAACCTTTTTTGTATATTGGCTCAGCCCCTTAGGCGCTCAATGAGATATAATCTCTAACATTTATATACACATGCACACATATACACATATATGCATACATTCACAAGTATCACTGTCTACCATTTTGTCCTAAAGACAATAATTAGAAGTGTGGTATGACTTCTGTGGACAGGCAAGACGATATTATAGGTGCAATCCGACATTGATCTTCGTCTCGCAGGCACGTAGCTTCGGTTTGTGATCCCCCAAACATGGAACAGCATTTACTTCCATTATTTTGTACTTCGAGCTACTTATAACTTAATTAGCTTACTGTATTTTGCACCTAAGAGCGTTTGTGCTTGTATTAGGGTAAACACCTTATCTCTACTGGACCAGTATCGGCTAATCTTCAAAGTCAAAAATTCATAGATTTTTTGTTCCTCTTGAACTTCCTAGACTTTTCAAGCTGATATAAGCATTTTTTCATCCCTACAAGCTTATGATAGGATTTATATCCTCTTCAGATGGTTCTTTCCAGCATTGGAGGTGATGCGCTAAACAAAGTCCCCCTCTTTCCACACCGAGGTAATAGGTTATGTAAATCATTCAGTGTTGTGAAAATAATGTATGGTGCATCGCTATAATTTGATCAAGGGGGAAGGAGTTAAGATGATAGTGTGTATGTCGGAAAAAAGTAGACTGTAGTTGTCGACCGTTCACATTACAAATTAGGGAGAGATCGTTGCATATATTCTTTGCACTAAAAACTTGTTGCATAGTTGATCTCCTTACAAGAGGAGGACAAAAAGGAGCAGTCTGTTTGCTACAGTCTCCAAGGTCTGGTTTGGAGAATTTAGCAGCAGCAAAGCCATTTTCTTTGTAGACGGGGAAAAAAAAACTTCTTCATTAGTATTCTACTTCATTTATGGTTAACTTGTTTGTGGGGTTTTCCGGAATGCTTTGCCGGGCACTTCTGCTTCTAGCAAAGGAAAAAATTCAGGATAGATTTAGGTACAATAAGAGTGACCACCTTTGCTTTATTCTTTGCAAATGGGTCACAAAGTCAACATTAATGTTCCTTATCAAACGCAACCACCCCCATCTCTTGAACACATAAAAGAACCTTAACACACATTGCTTTATAGGTTGTAGTTTAGAGTTTTCGCTGTTAGATCTCACCATTATAAATTACTAATAAGGAAAAAAAGGTAATAAAGAAGGCGGGATGATTGAGGTTTCGTTAATGATCATATTCACGAGGGCTGAAGATAAATAAAACTAAAGAAAAACGTTTCAAGAATCAAGGAAAAAGGTTTCAAGTATCAATTACTTGTAAAAGAAAGCATTGTGAGTCTAAAATATAATTGAGCCATAAACAGTCATAAACAGGCCCTCTCATACTCTTAGGGATCTTAGTTGATTTCGACTTGAATAGTTTTCTTCTTTCTTCTCCCTGATGCTATCTGTGCATAAATGGATGCTGAGTTATTCCAATAATTCCACCCAAATAGTTCAGCAAGTGCAAATCAATTCATACAGATACATACAAAAATTGCCTAAAGAAAAGCTCAGTTCTACTTTCTGTAAGCTGACTACGATCATATGAAATAGTGACACAAAGAGGAACAAAACTTGTCAAGTTAATTGAACCTGCCAAGCTTGTTGCTCACTGCGCATTTGCAAACTTCTCCAGATAATTTTTTCCAAGACAGCCTTACTATGTGGGAATGACTCGGGTTGCTCAAAAAGCCCTTCATCAGTAGCCATACTACCGTTACTGCTAGACCTTGAAATCACATAATCTCGGAAAGCTCCCATGCTCCTGGCCTTCTGGGAAAGGTACTCTCCAAGATAATTATCCACTCTCCGTTCCAAACCAGGAGGCAATGAAACCTACTTATTCTGAAGAGTCTCAGTAAAATGCTTGAGAAGCATACAATGGCAAAGAAAGAAGAAATTTGACAAATGTATGACATCATCAAGGCAACATAAACAAAACCATCGCGGAGGAGCGATAAAGCATGATATGCATTGAGAGCCATACTCTACAACCTAAGCTATTAAAGCAAAAAAGTAATCTAATTCTTGCATTTGATGTTCTATAATGTTTGTCCAACTTGCATTAGTTATGCCTGTGCACTTGGTGCACATAATTGTTGCTTTCCACATAGAATGGCAAAAATTGTTGGCCCCATACTTTGCGAGTTAAGGATTTTAGAGCACATGCTAACGTACCAAGAAGCATCAGGTGGCATTTTTTTCTAGGCTTGGAACAAAACAGAAAAAGCTGATAAAAGAAGGAAATAGAGTTTTAAGAAAGGTTAAATAGATATGCATATGATGCTGCGATATTGAAACTAAACACCTGTCAAACATTGTTACATTAAGCACACAAAATGGCAGAAAATTTACCTCCCTTTGTGGACGCCTGTCATCCAGGTCAAATCGGTAGTTAGGCAATGGTACTTTGCTGACAACAACTACTTTCGCATAAAGTTGGCTGCCAAAAAACTCCCAAATAAAAATCGGATGGTCAAAGCAAAAGTAAAGGCAAGGAAATTATTCCTGTGAAAGTTGGAAATACCTATACAAGCCCATTCTATTAACCAGAACTGCTATTTGCTCATAATCACGTCTGTCCTTTTTCTCCCTTGAGAGTAACTCTTCCTGATCTTTCTGGCGTAAGAGTGCGGTCAGCTTCCGTTTCCAAGCATTAATGTTGTCGGAGGTGGAAGCACACTGAAATTCATGTTGAAAACTTGACAAATGAGGACAATGCAATCACCAAAGCCAAACTTAAAACAGGAACAAATAAGTACGAAGACTACCTGTTGGGACTCCTAAACTTGCTACTTCCAGTCTTTGGATAAACACCAATGCAAGGGATGCAACTATACATATTTGTACCACGTGCAACAATGATTGTATGTGTGAGCGCCCATAGCAGTTAAGGGAGTGCCAATAGGGCTATGATACGGACTATCAACACTTCATCACCCACGGACACCTTTCAAGAAAACCTTACTTTTCAATCATCACAAAAAGGATTTTAGTTGAAAAGAAATTCCCCTCTTGAGACTAGCCATTTTTCTCCTCCTATTCCCCAGAAGTCAGAGTCTAGAATATTGAGCCACTTTATTTTTACGAGAATTGATTAGTTTGCATCTCCTCTTGTTTATATAGAAGCCTCCTAACCCCCTGACAACTCTTACACGATCCCACTTGGATTTACAGAATCTTCAGGAACCTGCTAGTCACGTTACATCTCGTTGAGCATGTAAACATGTTAGAGCCATCTCGTATACAACTATTTGACGAAAAGAGCTACACACAAAACACTATTTGTGTTTCTATTTCCGTTCAGTTATCAGTTAGTGAGGGTTTCTATATGCTGCCGGTGTTCAAACCTATTAAGCTGTAGAGTTGTCAAACGGGCCGGGCGGCCCGCGGGCTGGCCCGACCCGGCCCGGTTCTGGCCCGGGCTGGCCCGGCCCCGACGATGAACAGTAGCGGCCCCAGCACAGCGGGCCTGGGGCCTGGGCCTGGACCAGGCCGTCCATTGCTGCGAAAAAGCCCGGCCCGGCCCGGAAACGGGTTTGGCCCGGCCCGAAGTCGGCCCGGGTCTGGCCCGGTCTGCGGCCCGGATCTGGCCCGGGGCTGGCCCGGTCTGCGGCCCGGGTTTGGCCCGGGTTTGGCCCGGTTTTGGCCCCACTTGTTTGAATTTTTTTGTTTTTCCCCCCTTTCTTCCACCCCTTTTCCAAAATTCCACTTTTACCCCCCCAACAGCAATATAACGGCTAGTTTGGGGGGTATTTTAGTCTAACCTATATTTTTCAACTCCTTTACACTCTTACCCTCCCCAACAACTATAAACGGATAGTTTGTAGGGGTATTTTGGTCTTTTGTGAAGTTTCTAAAATCTATAAATTCACACCATTTCTCTCTAATTTTTCACACCAATCTTCTTACTCTCTCTTACCTAAACATTCTATATTTCTACAAGCTTTGCTACTATTTTCCTCTCCAATTACTACTCTTGCTAATTACTACTAGTATTTACTAATTAGTACTCTTGTTTATTAATTACTAGTCTTGCTAAATTCTTTTTAATTACTACTCTTGCTAATTACTACTAGTATTTACTAATTAGTACTCTTGTTTATTAATTACTAGTCTTGCTAAATTCTTTTTAATTACTAACTCTCTAATATTTGTTACTCGTTCATTCTTTTAATTGTTATTTCTTATTACTACTCTTATACTTGTGTATTTAGTTACTCTTACAAAGTTTAGCTCGAAATATGGCTGGATTATTGAAGAAAATGAGGCGTGCATCGTCATCACGAAAAACATCATCATCATCGCAAGCACCACCACCAGCACAAGCGCCAGCGCCACGGCCATCACAAACACCAATCCAAGCACCAACACAACCATTCGTTCCTGGACGAATGAGTACAGGCTGTATGATAGATACCCAAGCCAATTGGGAGTTCAATCAAAACATTCCAGATTTTGAATACACGCCTGATGAAGACCCCCCGCATTATAGTCAAGGACGCAGCTCGGTTGGCGAAGCTACTACTCCGTGGCATAATCTCAACCCTATGCCTGGTCATGATGAAGAAGGGCCGAGCAATGCCTCCGGTAATGAGCCAGAAGTCCAAAAGGGAAAAAAAAGAAAGCCGAGTGTTGGAATCATTTCGATGTAGTTATGGTGGACGGCATCCGAAAAGCTCGATGTAAGTACTGCGCTAAATTATTTTCGTCTGGTAGTGGTAATGGACATCTTAACAGGCATTACCCTCTGTGTGCACCTCGACAAGGCCACGTCGAACCTACCCAAACGCAGTTATCTTTTGACGGTAAGTTATTTGTTTATAATCAGCGAGAGCAAAGAGACGGTCTCGCTGAATTTGTTATTCATGATGAACAAGCCTTTTCTTTTGCCGATAATCCTAAGCACTCTAGATATATGAACACATACGTTCAACCTTTGTACAAAAAGGTTCATAGAAACACAACTAGATCCGATGCACTCCGACAGTACAATGCTGCTAAAGCACGCCTTATCGATTATTTCGATAAATTTGAAGGTAAAGTTAGTCTTACTTCTGATATTTGGCAATCTCCTTATACTTTTGTTAGTTATTCTTGTGTGACCGCTCATTGGATTGATGTAGATTGGGTTATGCACAAGAGAATCATCGCTTTCGAGCACTTCCCTTATCCGCACGATGGAATGAACATTGCTATTCTTATATTAAAAGCATGCACCACATTTAAAATTAAGGATAAGATTATGAGTGTTAGTTTTGATAATGCTTCTAATAATAAAGTTGCTGTTGCAGCTTTAAAGGAGACGCTTCAACCTGTACTTAACGGTGAATTATTTCATGTTCGCTGTGTTTGTCACATTATTAATTTAATTGTTCAAGATGGTTTAGCTGCTGCAGGAGATATTCTTCTCAAAATGAGGGGTATGACAGCGTATGTTAATAGCTCGAGTCCGAGAACACAACAATTTAAAACGTTGTGTGTTCAATATAATATGCCTCGCAGGAGAGCAGTTACAGATGTGGTCCACAGGTGGAACTCTACATACCACATGCTTTTACACATTCTGGCATACCGAGAAGTCTATACGCATTTTCTACTAACCCAGTTCCCAGCCGGCTTGCCAACTCAAGAGGAATGGCAGATGGCCACATACCTAGCTGAATTTTTGGAGGTATTCTACACGTCTACCAATTTATTGTCTGGTACGTACTATCCCACCTCTCCTCTCGCTGTAATAGAAATTCTGAAGATGGCTACAATGTTAACAAAATGGAGATATATAGGACCCTTTAAGGAAATAGTAAAAGTGATGGATCAAAAATTTAATAAATATTGGAGTAAGCTGCCTGCTATTTTTACTGTGGCTACTTGTTTAGATCCTAGGTTAAAGTTGCATGGCGTGAACGCCTCGATACAAGAGATATCGAAATTAATGTGCTACACAGCAGAGGAGACAACCGCATTCACAGCAAAAGTGAGCAAGAGGTTTGAGGACTTGTTCAACGTCTATCGTAATTCTGCTGACGTGCGCGGGCGAGCTACATCATCATCCACTGTTGAGAGGTATTATGCGCCATACCTTCAGGGCTTTGAACATCTAGTAGCAAGACAACTACCAGGTGAAGGTACTTCTAATTCGGCAGGTTCGTATACTTTTTCCTCTTTTAATGAGATTGGTGTATATGCAAATACTGATCATTATTCTGATTTATCAAGGCAAGAACAGGTTAATTTTAATTTGTTAAATTTTTGGAAACAAAATCAAAACATGTATAAAACTTTATCCCAAATTGCACGGGATGTACTGCCAGTGCAAGCCTCCACGGTTGCTTCAGAGTCGGCATTTTCAGCTAGCGGGAGGGTTTTGGATGACAGGAGGAGTCGTCTTAACCCCGAGTCGCTCGAGCTATGTGTATGTTGGAAGGATTATCTTGATGCGAAATACCGCGAGCAAGATAAACCGATTGATGATAGGAAGAGCAGTGACTCGGATATTGAAGTACTTCTGGATGATTAGGTAATTTGTTTTTATTTTCCTCTTTTGATCCTTTTGGTTGACGTTGCAGATTTCTTGATCTTTGATTGCTGATATTTTGGATAGACATTCATTATTATTTTGATTGTTAGAATTTTAAGAATAAATTTTTTCACAAAATATACTTTTTTTTCCATATATATAAAATAAATTTTTACAAGCAAGATATATATTTTTTCGTATATATAAAAAAATAGGTAACTTCGCCTGTTTGTTTACAAGCAGCCGGTCCCAAGCCCGGATAAAAGGAGGAGGGCCTATGAATACATTTATTATTTTTCTATATAAATTGTTATGTGTTAAGATTTTATTAATAAAGCTCATCAAGAAGAGTATGAAAATGTTTAACATATAATAAAAAATATAATGGCTAACAAATAAATATGTATATACATACATACATATATATGTATATTACTTATAATGAAATAAAAGGATAAAGATTAGGTTCGTTAAATTGTGAATATTGCCTAGAGATGAAATTTAAAATTGAATAACAAGAAGGAAAAAAAAAGGGCCCGGGCCCGGCCCAAGCCCGGCCCTAGCTATTGGGCCTAGGGCCTGGGCCTGGACTGGGCCTAGGTTTGCCTTCGGCAGGCCCGGCCCGGTTGGCAGCCCCCACTGGCCCGGCCCCGGCCCGGCCCCACAGCAGGCCCGACGGGCTTGGGCTGGGCCGGCCCAAGCCCGGCCCTTTGACATCTCTATTAAGCTGTTCTTTCAGTCATATGTATTAAAGTACACATTTTTATTTTATTTTTTTGTATAAGTAAATTTATTGCAAAAAACCGCCAGGAAGGGAGGCAGAACCCTTACAAAGAAGCTTTACACGCACTAATCACCTACCTAAACACAGCAAGAAGCTGTCCATAAAATCTAAAAAGGTATCATCAGATCTAGAAGAGCCGTCCTTCACCCAGCAAAAAAGAGTAGACAATATAGAAGCCTTAAGAAAAGACAAAGGCTGTTCAACTCCCTCAGATGCTCACGTATTTCTTTCTTTCCAAATACACCAAAACAAGCAAACAGGAATTAAACCCCACAGTTTTCCAGCCCTTCGCTTCCTCTTATACAACGACCAGCTACAAAGCATATCAACCCCCACTTCACACGGCATGACCCACAAGATGTTCAAAAAGCAGAAGACCATGTCCCAAATGTCCTTGGCTACTTGACAATGCAGAAGAAGATGATTAACGGACTCCCCATCAGCTTTACACATATAGCTCCAATTGACAAACAGTTTTCTTCTCTTCTGCAAGTTATCTGCATCCCTAACTGCTTCCCACGTAAAGAAGCAGGTTTAGGAAGGGCCAAAGATCTCCAAATAAGCTTCCAAGGAAAACTGTTTCCTTGATATGTAACCAACTGAGAGTAGAAGGACTTCACAGTAAAGCTCCCAACAGAATTACCCTGCCAAACAACTTTATCCTCACTAGTCCCATCGACATTTGCAGAGTACAAACAACCCAAGAAGCTAGATACTAAGTCCAGCTCCCAGTCGTGAAAGTTTCTTCTGAAAGTAGGATTCCAAAAGGCTCCATCACTATTGAATGCAAGAACATCTTGTACCAAAATTTCTTTATCACATGCAATACTAAAAAGAGAAGCAAAAGATTTCTGCAACTCCTCTTCCCCTTACTGAAGATCCTGCCAAAAACTGACCCGCATGCCTTTACCTACCTTATAGCGAATAAGTTTGTTGAAAGTGTTCCACACTTGCCGATCCCCACCCACATTGTCCTGGTGTTCTAAAATTTCATTTTCAATTAATTTCCTTTAACACATATTAACCAATTCATACCAATAATAAAAAGGCCCACCTTTAAGGAAAAAGAACAACACCTCGGCAACATCCATCAACTTTTGCAACCTAGTAACAGTAACACTAAAAATACCTTACACAGAGAGGCTATTTCCACCTAGGTATATTCGATTTTTTTGCTGGTGATAGTGTATCTTAGTGACTTATCCTTTCATGACAAACGAGGAGGTGAAGTAGAATATAAGGGGGTGGAAATAGCCTATGGTATCACCAAATAGAAGCTGCTTTTACAAATAAAATAAAGAGAAGGAGCAGAAAAGTGGTTTCTCCTTCGCACGCAAAACCCCACCCCAGCTTGTTTATCAAAATGATATCTTAGGGACGAATGCGAGACTCTGGCCTTGTCTTCTAACATTTTCAGCATGCTTTTTCAATAGGGTGAAAGCTACGCATTTAATCCAGTTACAGCCTCTGTCTAACAGAAAAGTGACCCACCCTCCACAGAAAAGATGTGAGATTCTTTTGCTCAGACCACTCCCCAGTGAATACGCCAACGACATTTTAAGTTCTAGGAACCCCTTCAACTCGGCTCTTAAATACCAGACGGAGGGTTCAAACACAAAAACAAAGAGTAAGTGGAGATGAGTTCTAGTCTCTCGACGTAGGAAGAAAGTATCTCGAGAGAGCCTTTAATTATTTCACCTCACTACATGCACACCTCCTCCATCTGATGTTGAAGCCCATCCTTCTCAACATAGACACAAGAAATTCAATCAAATTGGTCACATGAATCCATGATACCAGATTTTCTGGTTGCCATGTTGTGCTCAGCGCCCCAAACTCAATGCCAAAGCCAAACAACACACATTTGCAATTGGCACTGCTTTAAAAAAAAAACTGCCCCTAACATATGCATCCTGAGTCTCCGCACTCCGTAATTATTCCAGCCATCAAGGTCTTCTATGCATTCTCAAAAAGATGGAACCAGAATAGATACAGAAGAAGTAAAAACTTCTATGACGGAACTAACGAATTCTTGTTTATATTTAAACTTCTTAGCTTAGATCCTGGGAAAATATCCCCCTCTTTCAAGAGATGAAGCTAGGAGTGTTATGGCAATAATTGCACCAAACGTATAGGGTTTGATTGGAAAAAGTCAAAACACGAGGGCAGAATTTGAAGATGGTATCTATTAATTAACTCGGAAGGGGTTTTCTAACAAAACTCTGATCTTTGAAATACTCTACAAGTGGCACGTAACACTTGATTTGATAGAACTTGTGCCTCTGTAATACAAAAGTTAACAGGCTCGTTATTATTTTTCCTAAATCTGAGCAGCCCAAGAAGGCTCCCGGCCATCCCGCCATTAATAATGTCACACCAGATTTGATATAACACGTACCTAGGCACCCCAAGAAGGCTTCTGGGACCCATCAGTATTAATCTAGAGAGACTGCATCGGTCCTTGAACCCGTGACCTCAAGGTCATCAGGTAGCAAGGCTTGCCCTCGATCCTAAATTAACAAAACAAGTTAATCTAATACCGGTCGACTACATTCCTTCTTTCCATTGCGTTTAATTTATTAACAGCATCACATCCACACTCCTCGCATTGTCTTTGTTAATCATAGCTAACAACTAGAAACTATATGCAATACCATACAATTTATATACGACTTAAATCCGATTACAAATTTAAATTCATCACATTCTTCAATCTTGTTTAAACAACTACCTAACATAACTCAAAACAGGCTCACTATCAAATCAGTGAGCCCGGCCACAGAAAATCCAGTTGCTTGCCTTGCTCATGAAAATAAAAACAAAATTGCCACAAAAGATGTAAAAATTTGTAATGAGATTATGTGATTCTCTTTTATCTCTCAGCATTTTTAGTTTTGATATCGGAAAAATATCCCCGTCTTTCAAGAAGTTAACATGCAAGTGTAGCAGCAAAGATTGCACCAAAAAGATAGAGTTTAAGAGGAACAATTTAAAAAGCAAGGTAGAATTTAAAACAGTGTCTATTCATTCACTGGAACGGGTTTTCAAAGAAGAGCTCTAATCTTTAGAATACTCTACGTGTGGCAGTGGCATGTAACACTTGATTTAATATATCACACACCTCTTTACTGCCGAAATTACCAGGCTCAATAGTATTTTTTTTCCCTCTTGTGGGAGGGGCAAGTGCACAAAGCTCCCAGCCCCGCCATTATTAATCTCAAGAGACTGCTTCCGTGTCCGTGACCTCTAGGTCAAAACTGAGCAGGACTTGATCCTAAATGAAGGACAGAAGGAGGATAAAAGAATAAGATCTAATTACGCTCGAGCCGGAAACTGATTTACTACATTACTTGCTTCCATTGCGTTCAGTTTAAAAACAGCATTGCGTCCACAATCCTTGTGTTATCCATATTAAGCGCGGGTAACAACTGAAAACTATGCTGATAACACACAATCCACATCCACATATAATAAAAACCAACTACATCTTCAACTTCAACAGGAACTCAAATTAGCGAAAAAGACGAGCTCTCTAATTAAATTTCCAACCTCAACAAGAGCTCAAATTAACAAAAAAAAAAGGCTCACCGAACGGTCAGGGAGCTCGATATCCCGGCCGGCACCTTCCTCGGAGAAATCGAACACGAATTCATACTCAGAGCTGTTCTTCTCCTTTTGTTGCTTTTCCTGTTGCTGACGTGGCACGTAACGGCAGAGACTCGTAATTTTGCTCCTACTGTCGGCGGAGGAGACGGTGCGCGGCGGCGGCGGAGAAGCAGAGGAGGTTACGGCGGAGTCTGTGATGGGGTGGGACGTAAAGGGAGCCGTACGACGAAGTTTGGCGCGGCCGGTCTTTCATTGAGAGTACTTGTGGTGGCGGTGGTGGTGGTATAAAGGAGGTTTTTAGGATTTTGGGAGGGGTGGGAAGGGAAAGAGTTGGCGATCATAAACGGTTTGGTTTTGCTGGACGTGAGGTAGGTGGATGGGGTGGCAGTGGTCGCCGGTGAAAATGAGGGAGGAAGTGGGTGGTGCGGTCGCGTGGAGTAAAAAAGAGTCCGTGGGCTGGCGCTGATCTCAGTTTACTTCTTTGTGACAGACCTTTTTTCTGCCTGGGAACTAGGCCTGGTTGACACTCAATTTTTTTCCAAATTTTTTTCAGTTTTAAAAACTGAAAAAATAAACGCATTTGTTAATTTTTTTTTGTCTCTTCAGTTTACAAAATAAGTTTTTAAATCAAGACTGATTTTAAAATTTTCAAATTTTGATTTTTTTTTTAGTGGTGATTTTTTTAGACCACCACTCTCCCACCGCCACGCCCCACTATTGCCACCGCAAACCATCACAAAAAAAATTGGGTTATCAAACACCCAAAAAAATTCAAAAAAAAAATTGAGTTATCAAACGCCCACTTGTTTTTGTTAAAAAATAAAAATAAATTGTTCTTTAATTTATTTTTTTAATTAAAAACTAAAAAAAAATTGTCAAACTGAGTTAGTTTGAGTTTTTTTCCCTAAATAATATTGTTTTAAAACTTAATTACAAATTTACTCCATTTTGACACGTATTTACCTGCATACCACACTTTTAAAAATCACTGTGAAATCACGATTTCAAAGTAGAAATTGCTGTTTCAAACAGTAATTTTTACTTTAAAGTCGTGGTTTCAAAAATCAATTTCTACTTTAAAGTAGAAATCGTTATTTGAAACAGCGATTTCTATCTTGAAATTGTGGTTTCAAACAACGGTTTTAAAAGTATGGTATACGGGTAAATAAGTTTCAAAATAGAGTAGATTAGTAATTAAGTTTTAAAACATTATTATTTAGGAAAAAAAATTCAACTAAGTTTAGTGACCGTCGCAGCTCGGCACGTGAAACATTACCAACTTGCAGCACCAAAACAATCGTAGGTTACTTACACTCATGCCCTTAGGTCTAGATAAAATTATGGTTAAGGATATATATAGTTTGTAAAAGTAACAGTCCGAGACTCAAGACATGAAACTTTTATCAGTCGTGTTCATCCTTCCTTGAGCCGTTATAAAATGTATTCTTTTTTGTTGTCATCAATTCGTACTTTTAAAATAACAATACTACCCTTCTATATTATAATACTTGATATATACTGTATACAATTTAGAACCCTAATTTCCTAATTTATCTCTTGCCTCTCTCTTTCTCTCTTTCTTTTTCCCTTTCAATTCCAACCACTAACTGCCACCTTAAAACCATCATGGCACCACCAACACGTCATTCCAACACCACCAACCACAACCATTGTATCACCGCAACATTATTAAACCACCATCAATCAATGCAAATTAAATGCACACACTCACACACATGCACCCACGCACGTACGTACGCACGCACGCACGCACGCTCAAACTCATAACCATACACACAGTGGCAACGCCCAATTCACAATGGTGGAAGAGGGGGACGATGGAGGTGGTGGAGGGAATGAGAGGGATAAGAAGGATAGTGGGTCGACACTGATGGTAAAGGGGAATGAGGTGGTGGCAGCCGCCAGCCTTGTCACTCAATCGACGTTGCCATAGTCAATCCAACTGTCAGCGGTCACGTGCGCCACTACATATGGTGGTTAGTGGATGGGGATGCGACAGTGGTTGTAATTCATCAATAATGGGCTCAAATAAGATCGGTAGTGATGTAGAAGGGTGGGCCACAGTGGTGGTGCAGGGTGGACGGGTCATGGAGGCTGTTTGCAATGGTGTAAGATGGGTATGGTAAGTGTTTAGCAGTGTTGTTCATATGCTGGTGGTTTGGACAAAAGAGAGGAAAAAGAAGAAAAGAGATCAAGGATGGTGCAGGGGTAGGTCATTGTGGTGGTGCAAGGTGGGTGGGCATGGTGTGGGTCAAGGCGGTGTTGCGTTGGTGGTGGTTGCCAGTGGTGTGTGGGTATGATTGGTGTAATACCCCGAACCCTAAAAAAAAATAAATAAATAAAATACTTTTAACAACTTAAAACTTCTGGCGACGAACTATTACCTAGCATTGGTATATTATTTGTGCGGCTTATAGCGTCAAATCTGGGGAGACACTATAAATAAAATCTTTAGCGACAACTTTAAAATCAAAGCTATAAACTAACGTTAACAGATGTTATTAATAGTGATTGAAATCTTTAGTGACAATTTTTTTTGTTAACGTATAGACCTTATTAACAGGTGTTAGCAACGAATTAGTGTAGCGGGGTAGGTAATAAACCATTAAGTTCTTTTAATGCGCCATCTTTCATAAATAAATATAATGGACATTTTTTTGTAACAATAAAAGTCTCTAGTAGAATTTAAATGGCTTAGGGAATGGTAGGGGGACTTATGGTAATTATACAAATTAGGGTTGATATATATATAGTGTAGGAATCGTGGGCAGCCAACCTTGGCTTCGGAAGGCAACAGATCGAGATAGAGAAAGAGAGAAGTAGAGAGGGCTCTTTGGGGAAGGGATTGGAGGATTCTCTTTCTGGCGAAGTTTTCCGGTAAGTCTCCTAACTTTTTCTCAATGTTATTTAATAGCTTTAAGGGGGCAGCCGTGAGGTATTATTTTTTCCTTTTGCTGGGTTATGGCCGTGAGGAAATGGACGGTGCGGGGCTGTGAAGGAAATTGGGCTATGGGTGGCCTCGTGCTCCTATGGTTAAGAGATCCGAGAGAAGAGGGCGGCAATGCAGCCATGGGCTGCCGTGGTTGCTATATGATTGTGCCGTGAAGGGTTATGGCTGTAGTAAATATAGCCGTGACATGCTCATGTGTATTGTGTATGTTCTGTTGAGTGTAAGAAGCAAGATAGAGAGGGAGAGAGATATTAGACTGAAGTGGGCTGCTGTATGTGCAGCCGTGGAGTGTTATGTATGTGTTTATATGTGAAGTGGGTCTATGACAAAAGATAGGAGAAGATGTGTGGGTATTTGTGTGCGTAACAGGTAACGGGAGAGAGATGTAAACTGCTGAGAGAAACTGTTATGGTTGCTGCCATAAGTTCAGTGAGTTCATGAATTGAGTTTTCGTGTGAAGCTGGGTGAAGTGTGGGGTTGGTGACTGCCGTAGAGGATTGTAGTTGACGGGTTTGGGTTGTGTATGTGAGCTGCGTGCGTGCGAAGTGTGCATGTGGTGTGCGTGGGCAGCTGTGCAGCCGTGTATGCACGTGTGTGTCGCGAATGGCAACGTGATGTGTGTGTATGGGCTGCTGTGCAACCGTGAAGTGTGCTGTGTGCCTGAAGTGTGTATGTGTGTAGTTTGTTGTGTGCTTGTGAGAGAAGGAGTGGTGTGCAGGTGTGTGCCGCTTTAGAGCAAAGAAAATAAGCTACTGCCGTGAGGCAGTAGCTGTGTTGTGTGTGTGTTGGGTTATGTGTGTGTGGGAATTGAGACAAAGAAGAGGGAAGGTGAATGGGTGTGCGTGTATAAAGGATTTTAGAGGGAGCGGGAGTGAACTGAATGGTTGTTAATGGATGTATGAGTATAAGAGTGTGATTTTAAGGTGTGTAACCTCACGTGGGTGAGCTGTGTGAAGGATGTGTGTATGTGTTTGTGCCGCGGGGTGTAGTGTGTGTTTATGTGTGTGTGAAATGACTGTAAAAAAAGGGCTGCCCAGGTGTGGGTATTTCCATGAGAGGGTGTAGTGATATGTGTGTAATTGAGAGTGAAGGAGAGGGGGAGAAGCTGCCGTAGGGCAACGTGAGTGTGTGGGTTGGCGCTGCGGTGTGCGATGTGTGTGAGAGGGAAGAGGCTGCCACAAACAACAGCGGAGTGTGTGAATTGTTTTTGGTGTGCATGCGTGAAAATGCGATGTGCCATTGGCAGCGGGTGTGTGGGTGTTTTGTGTGCGTGTGTAGAGGTGTAAAAAGGGAGGAAAACCTGCTGTAATGGGGCTGCCAAAGGACAGCAATTACATGAGGCGGTTGCTGTTTCGTGTGCGCATGTAGAGGTGTAAAAAGGGAAGAAAAACCTTCTGTAATGGGGCAGCCAAAGGGCAGAAATTGTGTGAGGCTGTTGCTGTTCGTGTGCGTGTCTAGAGGTGTAAAGTGGGGGAGAAAAACCTGCTGTAATGGGGCTGCCAAATGGCAGCAATTGCGTGAGGCTATTGCTGTTTTGTGTGCGAGTGTAGAGGTGTAAAAAGGAAAGAAAAACCTGCTATAATGGGGCTGCCAAAGGGCAGCGGTTGCGTGAGGTTGTTGCTGTTTTGTGTGTGTGCGTAGAGGTGTAAACAGGAAGGAGAAGACTGCTGAAAAGGGGGGCTGTAATAAGGCAGCAGGTGTTTGAGGTATTTGTTGTGTTTTCGTGTGTGTATAGTTGTGTAAAAGGAAGGGGGAACCTGCTTGAAATTATATGAGTGTTGTGAGATAGCATGCAAGTGGATGGTGTATGTGTGTTGTTGGTGTAGTAGGGAACGCAGAGATGACATAGTGAGAGTACATGTGTGTAGTAGTGGTGTGTATAGGTGTATGTTAACTTAGGTATGTGTGTGAAACTTAATGTTTAGGTATGATTGAGCGAAAAATAAATAACATCTCTTTATTGTTTACGTTTCGATAGACAAGAGCTAGGGCAGGTTTGGGAACAAGAACCAGAACCGCTTAGCTATCCAGGTAAGTACCCCTGCCATATTCTTCCGTATACCCTATTTTCCGTCTATGTATATGTACAAATGAATTGTTCAATTAAAAGTTTAAAGCCTTTTGCACACTACTGCTTTTGTGTAAATTGTTTGATGATAAAATCCATCAAAAATGTCATGGAATGTTTTCTATGAGTAGTGTTTAAAGTTGGCTTATGTTGAATGAGACGGTATTTCTGGCTTGGTTGTTGCGCCCCATATCCACGGGGGAAAGTTGGATTGTTGGGTCCTGGTCAACGGGACGATACGTTGACGCACAGTACTGTTGCTCGTGGTGCGCCCTTGCGTCCACACCAATATGTATCCCGGACGAAGGAGGGATTGTGGGCCCTAGTCGGGGGGCGCATACCCTGACCA
Organism: Escallonia herrerae; assembly: GCA_033070095.1. Taxonomy (NCBI): domain Eukaryota; kingdom Viridiplantae; phylum Streptophyta; class Magnoliopsida; order Escalloniales; family Escalloniaceae; genus Escallonia; species Escallonia herrerae. The sequence continues at coordinate 148,608 of JAVXUP010001950.1, read as the reverse complement.
AATAATGTTCATCCCAGGTGGAGTAGGGATTATGGGCCCTAGTCAGGGGGGGAACGTACGCTGACCGCAACATGCCTATGTTATGATGAACTGTGATAGTTGTTGATGAGCCTATTTGATGTAATACTTCGTTTCTGAGAATCTTGGATGAATTGCTTTCAAAAGTATATATATGCATAGTATCTCTTGTGAAATGTTTACCAGTTTCATATTGAAGAAAACCATGGCATGTTTCATATTTTTATGAATCCCAAAATCTATTTTAGGGATATGATTGGTGTACTTACTGGGCCCCAAGCTCACCCCGTTTTATAAATGTTTTCAGGCGATCAACTAGATGAACATGAGTATTGCGAGGGAAATGAGAATGAAGCCGCGGGAGATGCTCGTTAGGAAGTTGTTTAAGCCCTTGAGAAATTGTAGAACTGCCAGTTATTTATTTGAATTGTTCGTAGCTTAATTTTAGGAGGTTTCTTTAAAATAAATGCTATCGGTCTATTTGGAGGATTTCAGTAGAGATGATTTGGGAAAGAGTTGTAAGGGCATCTTTAGAAATTCATGTTATGGTGTTAGTTAATGTATGAGCTTAGAATTGTGTACAGATTTTAGTGAGTAAGGCCTAGCAGAGCCCTTGGTTGGAGTCCATTGGGTCTGCGGCCGGTCACGTGCCTAGCTCGCGGGCCTGCCCGTGGGTTCGGGTCGTGACAATTGGGGTTAGCAGTGTTAAAGGTATGGCAGCAGTTTGGGAAGAAAGAGAGGTGGTGGTACTCGGCGAGGCTGTTGTATAGGGGTGTCGGCAGATTGAAGTTTAGCCGTTAGATTGCAAACTGGGGCTCCTTTTGCATTGAAGATTAGTCTGTTCTGGAGGGTGCTATCACGGGCAAATAGGAAAAGAGAGGGAAAGGATGGTAGTGCCAGTCCCTATGTCATGCTGATGGTGCTGCGACTACGAATTCTTGAAGAGAAAGAAGAGAGATAAAAGAATAGCATTTCAAAAAATAACCTTCCAAGTTATGGGCAATACAATCTTTTTGTTGGAACCATTAGGTATTTTAAGATTTCGTTTGGTCAACGGATGTTACTGCTATTTATCCAAACTAATGGAGAAGTGTGTAATTTCACCATAACCTCAAGGATCTGGGTGCAATTAACTTATATTTTTATTTTATTTTTTAGGAAAATACATAAAAATCCCTTGAAAAACTTTTTTGTTTATTTTTTAGGAAAAATATATATATAAAAGAAAGTCATTGAAAATATTCTTCAATCCAAAAAAACCTAAATTAGTTGAATATCTTGACCAAAACACCCTTCCAAGAACAACTATATTATGACGTAATATGTTTCCTAAAAAAATTATAGCTTAGAATATTGTATCATCCTATCAGCATTTATATCTCATGTTGCACCCACAGCCGACGTGTTTCGGGATACTCTCCTCCCCTTAACCTTCTTCCTTGACGAGAGATGGAGGCTTTGATATTTTAAGTGAGGGTTAATAATCAACTATAAAATCCTACTTAGTGGAAAATTTTGTAGAATTGGATGTTTCAATCATAGACCATCAATATATTGCATAAATAGATTTATTGATCAACCATAAACAAGATATTGCATTCCCCGTAACGTTGCTTCTGACATGAGCAGCACATAGTCAAGGCTCTATGTAAATAGAAGTGTGACACAAATATTTGTTGATATTCTATCTTGACTACGCACTTTTAGACAACTCATGAGCCCCATTTTCACCGCATGCCAACGAATATTCAACGGTCAAAGTTCAACACAAAAAAGTTAGCAAGCTTTTTAGGAACATGGTTAGTAGGCAGTGAATATATACTTGTTTATATAACACAACATGTCAAAGTATTTTATATGTGGAATTCCACTAATGCAAGACATCTGTAAAGGGTCTCCTACGAGGAAAACCATATTGAGCACACAAAGCTTTAAATTCATGTATTCTCAGACCCGAACAATTAATAAAATGCTCCCATACTCCTCAGTTTGTGAAGAATATCCCCTATACGGGATACCCATCGTCGTGCCCTAGCGCCGTTTCCACGTCACTTGCTCCAGCACAACGCCCATCATACCAACGCCCGTCACTATACCCGAGCACTCTCTCCACTTCACGTGCCCCGGGCATGACGGACGATCTCCCCAACACCTGTAGTTGTGCCTAAGAGGCACTTTCCGTCATATGTGCCCCTAACACTCCCTCCCGAGGTTACGTCCATGTACCTTCGCCATGTCGCGTGCCTCGCACGACACTTATCAAATTGCACCCCTGCACCATCACCATTGAGCATGTGTCTGACATCTACACATCCCATCGTGCCACTTATACAATCGCGCCCTCTGGTGTCATGTCACAATACCACCCTTAGACATTGACCCATACCTTTACAACTCTATGTGCACCTTGCCTTGGTTGTAGAAGATGCTTTGATCCAGTCTCTAGATGTGCATCATCTTAGGATAGGCGACTCCTCCGGGATACTACCTTAGGGAGCTCAGGATGCTTTGACACGAGGACAATCCTCTCACTAGGTAGGTGACTCCTCCGAGGCACGACCTTGGCTCGTTGGGTAGGCAACTCCTCCTGACACTACCTCGGCGCACTCCGAGTAATCTAGCATAAGGAATCGTATGAGGGATAGGCGACTCCTTCAAGATGCTATCTCTATTAGAGAGCTTTAAGTGCTCTAGAATGAAGACTCCCCTCCCGCTAGGTAGGCGACTACTCCAGGACACTACCTCGGTCCGTTGAGTAGGCGAATCCTCCAGGACATTATCTCCGTCAATGAGTTATGAGTGCTCTAGCATGAAGACTCCCCTTTCGCTGGGTAGGAAACTCCTTCGGGACACTGCTCAGCCTGTTGGGTAGGCGACTCCTCCACGAGACTACCTCGACGTGTCAGGTAGGTGACTCTTTCCAAAAACTACCTCGGCCCTTTAGGTAAGTGACTCCTCCGTGACACTACCTTGGCACGTCCGAGTTCTCTGGCACTAGGGGCTCTTCATCGACACCCCTAGGGACCATGACCCCCGGGTCACTTTGAGATGGAGCAGGTCACCAGAGGGCATCGTGCCTAGTCCGACTGATAGTCGGGCATAGGGACCTTCCCCACAACTATCAGGTTCTTTGCATCTCTCGATGCCTCATTGGGACTCAGTAGGCGCTTTGGACTGGTGACTAGATCGAGGGTTCTCTGGCCACACCAATGCTATGTGGGCCGGTCTTTTCAGACAGACAGAGCAGTGTTTGTAGGGTAGACCAGGTGAATATCCGATCTGACAGCCCGTGGAGCACCGGGATTTGCGGTGAGATGTCACTCCCAGGGAGCACCACGTGTCACTTGATGAGATGAGCAACCCTATAAATAAGGCACTTGAGAATTTATTTTCAGGAAGAACAGAGCTCATAACTCATTTTCACTTTCTCGCTCTAGAATCTCAGAGCTAGAGAATTCTCAAGACGCTAACGTTGGACCTTTACTCTAGACCTAAGCATTAGACTGTGACTATCGTCATGTATTCACCCTGCGCCTTTGCCCTCACAGCACTGCCACTCCTCGAACTCTGCCTGGTAAGCCTTGGTGTTTGACCTTGTTCCATCCTTGCTCTACTCACATCAACAAACTTGGCTTCTTATTGGAACAATACACCTTATGGCACCTCCACGTCCACTGTGAACCTACTTCTTTGGTATCAGCATATTTCTCTAGCATGTGTTAACCTTAAGCTTCGGGCAAAAGCTTAAAAAACCATTTATAGTATTTTGATGTTGAATTAGTGGATTTGTTTATCCCATGGTTTTTCCCTCTATACGGAGGGTTTTTCACGTTAAAAATTTTGTTGCTCACCACACTACTTTATTATTATTGCTTGTGTTTGGATTGGCCATTTTTTTTACTCTTAGTGCTTGTTGTATTCGTAATTCTCTAACACCCAATACCCCTTTATACCTAACACCATGCCCATAGTTGAACCCCCCCCCCCCCGGTCCTCTACGACCATGGTTAGCCTCTCCTTACGAGTTATATTTGGAATGAAATTCGCCAAGTTATCATCAAGACCACCATCCATTGATCTACATTGGCAAACAATGGTTAGCCATCTTTTTGCACCGCGTAATGTTGCATTCTAGGTATGAAATCAAGCCGAACACTTTCTGAGTAACTAAATACTATAACGTGTTGCCTTGACTTTCGTAACACCCCGAAAATTTCGGAGCGTTAGCCAATCAATCGATCAGTTCCTATTATTCAATTATCTTAATTTCGCTAAGAAAATCCCAAGAAACATCTATGTCAGAGCTTCTGCAATCAAATTCTCAGTTAATCATTCCTAAATGTAAGAACTAAATTAAAGTACTCAATTTAGTAAGTTACACATTGATTCCCTTACACGAGCTTAAATAAACAAAATAATGAAATTCTCAATTAACTCCATGATTAGGCTTTAACCCATCCTGAAAATCTACTGACGATTATTACCTCTTGAAAACTACTGGGTATTATTACCTGCAGAAGGAAACAATAAAAGGGGTGAGCTTTTGAAAGTTCAGTAAGGTCACTAACAACCCAAAAGAAGGAATACGACAATAATCAACTTCACTTGAAAAACGATAAGGGAAGTGATTCAACTCAATCTCTTAAGCCAGATATAGATAGAAACAATTTCAATTACACTGAAACGATGCAAAATGATAATGAACATGAGTGGATGCAAAGCTACATAGGTAGTGTAGGGAAACACCTAGCAAAGCCATACAGGAGTACTGGGTAACACTTAGCAAAGCCACACAGGCAGTGCTCACTAATAATGTGGTTACATATGCATTTGAACACTAGCTAGACCATTAAGGTACTAGAATCTCCATCAATAACAGACCATCCTTATATCACCCCAATACAGACCATTCTTTTAACTCCTCAATACACTAACTCGTGTTAATATACAGAATGCAATAATCGATCATGCAATGAAATGAATCGATGCCCAAGGATAATAAATATAGAGCATCGATAAAGATTTTTAAATAAACATTTAAGGCTCAAGACAAGGTACTAAAGGCAAATAATGCATTCTCATAACAATAATAGAGTCCAAGAAAATTCGATAACAATTCAAAAATATATACAGGGAGAAATTGATGAATTGGTTTTCGGGTAGAAATCTGTTATCTCGATCCAAGCAAAACGAAGCTAAAATGCCCTTGATCCAAAATCCTCTGAATTAACCCAGGTTAACGAATCACTTATCAGAACACTATACACTCTACTATATTATAAACATAATATAACTACCCACAGCGTAGTCATCCCTCAACCCGAAACGACACAACTCAAAGCGGGTCCCACACGCGGTCAAATTAACCTGAAGACCTGTCACACTCCTCAAGGCTCGAAAATAACCCAGAAATGGTTTTAATTCTCATTAAGTATTCTTTACTGCTTAGTACAGCATGTGGAACAAAAATATAAATTTTGAATATTTTCAAATTAAAACATAATTTCTTTAAATACACTAAAAGCCCATAAATTGCCATAATTTCTTGCAGGAAATAAAGACTCATAATTTTTCCAAGAACCTTAAAATATGTATTAAATTATAGAAATAGAAATTGGAATTTAAAAGGCATTAAAACTGTTTTAAAATTTCCAGGTTGCAAAATTCAACACGATACAGAAAATGATAACAATTCAACTCTAAAAATCACCAAACTTAAACTATGACTCATTTATACTGCAAAAACATCATTCAAAAAAATTTCATGAATATTAAAGGCCTCAAAAGATTTTACAAATCTAAACTTTCAGAAAATAGTAAAAATACATACATTTTCAGAAAATTACTAATTTCTGCTAGAAATTCCAACTTAGCCTAAAGTATCCCGCTGTAAAATATGACATGCTAACAATCATCATGCGTTACCCAACTCACATGCCGAACATTGCGCGAACTCGTGGTATGCCTGTATAAGCGCAGGGTATCACTGTACAGCACTCAACTTTAACCCACTCCACTTTCGCCTTTGTTCACCGCAACTAATCTCCATCTCACGCACATGCCACTCATAAACCCACTTACACAGTGTATTCCCTCTCACACTCACACACTTATATACATAATATATATATGCACAATACTTACACACACACACACACCCATTACATACATTATATTCCAACTTTGGAAATATACACAACACATACAAAATACAAGCACAACCCTGACATACACACACCCACTCACACCAAAATACATAATACACACATCTAAGAACCCCACTCACACACACTTTCATTCACTCAAGCACGCACACACGCACACACACACACACACACACACACACACACATATATATATATATATATAAACACCACACCACACACAACACTTCCATACCCATCAGCACTCACACAGCACACACATGCACTCAAAACTGCATACCTTTCTCTTTTCATACCCACAGTAGTGGGTCTTCCCTCCCTCTCTTTTCTTTTCCAACTCACCCACATATACACACATCTCCACTCACTACTTACACACATACACACCCATCTTCTATACTGCACACATGTATAAACACACACCACACCCCCATTGACTTCAATTTCAGTTCACTCCCTTTCTCTCTTCATCTTGCCTGTTAGACTCACCAAAAACTTACACAATATACATGGGCATTCTCCATTATTTAACCACATTCATCACCTTCACGACATACAATAACACACCCTATACACTGCCTTCTCAACAGTCCCACACACCTACACGTACACACATAATCACATGGGTGAAAACTACTCAATCCATATAACCACTTCATCAACTTAGACCTCATTCACATTAGTTTGCCACCGTATCCAGCACAACTCATGACACTCTCATTTGCATCCAAAACTCTTACAGCCATCATAATCCATAGCCTAAACAAAAACCCCAGATCATTATACGCCACCCAATGTTGCAAAGACGAATTTTCATTTATGATTCTTAAGATTCTTGTTTTCGGATAACCAAGGTTGAGCACAAAAGCCAAGGAAATTTATAGTAGACTTGAATTCCATACTGTTTCATTTTATCTCAACAAGGAAAGGTATATTAGGAGACCCCAAAGTGAGGGGGTGGGTGTAAACCCATGTACATTAGAAGTATACCACAAGACAGAACAAGATGAAGTACACAAAAGCATTCACAAAAAATGGCTTACACTAAGTAGCTACACCACAGTCCCAAAAGAAAACCCATCTACAAAAATCTAAATTGCCACATCTAATGACGACAGGAAAAAGAAGACTCAGGAAGAGAGAATTAAGTCGATAAAAGGCAACTCCATTCCCTCAAAAGTTTGCATGTTCCTACCTTTCAAAATGATCTTCATAAGGTGTAAAGGTGCCAACAACATATCCTCCTCAACTCGAATGACCCAAGCTGTTAGTAACCAAATAGGCAGTCCACCACCCTCCTTTTAATGGCCCTTTCCTTCCTAGAGTACCTAAAGATCTGTTTGGCCAAAAGAGCCTGACTAAGAAGTCCAAGCCCTCCCCGGAGGTTGCCTAACACCACATTTCAGTTTACTAGGTGATACTTGAGCACATCCTGATTCCCCCTCACGGCAGACATAAAACCCACGATACACACATACACACACACCCCATACACAAAACACATATAGTCTCACGGCACAACTCCCTCGTTCCACTCCTACACACACAACATAACACACACACAAACCCTCACGCACTCACTGCCTTATTGCCCATGGCTGCCTACTCACAATTTCAGCCCCTTACTCCCCTAAAGCTATGAGTTTATTTGAGAAAGAAAAAAATCTTACCCGAATTTTTGAACTCTTCGCCGGGGTTACAACCTGCTATCACTTCTCTATCTCCCTTTTTTGTGTAGTCTCTCTCTCTCTCTCTCTATATATATATATATATATATATATATATATATATATATATATATATATATATATATATATATATATATATATATATATATATATATATTATATATACAAAAATCTTCCTTTCTCTCTATAACTCTCTCTTTCGACCGTACGGCCACCAACACAGATTGTCGGAGATGGCGCGCGGGCGGGGGCGACTGTCATTGCGGCGACAGCGTACGGGCGACAACGAGCGCTGTACGGTCGCGGTGATGAGTGAGCATTGTAGACAGCAGTGAGTGAATAAGAAGCAAAAGAGAGCGTCGGTAGCCCCCGGGACTAGGGTGGCTGACCCCCCCCCCCCCCCAAAGAGGGTGGCCGCCCCTCCCCCCTTTTAAGGAGGTGGCCGACCCCCCCCCCCTTTTAGGGAGGTGGCCAACCCCTTCTTAAAGAGGGTGGCCAACCCCCTCGTTAAGGAGGTGGCCGACCCCCCTTTAAAGGGAGTGGCCGACACCCCCTAAGGGGAAGGCACGCCAAGTCCCAGTTCGCATATTTTCTAAATGTTGGTGGCGCCGATGTCGTTACGTTGGAGACAAAAAAAAATTTAAGTCATGCAGAAAGTCAACGAAAAACGCACGTGACTTGAACGTGTGCATTTTGACAGGTTGACAGCTTTGAAAAGTTGACCGTTGAATATGTGACGTGTCATGCAAAAATGGGACTCTTAGTGGGCCCTTGGGTGTGACCATAATAGGTTGGGAACAAAGATATTTACAAATATTGTTCACTCTAATCGTTGCTAAATATCTCAATTAATATCAATTGTAGCTACTATCGTTAAATTATGTCTTATGATTTTTTTAAAAATTTGTCACTAAAGGTTGTTGATAAAATTTTGCTCATACAAATCGACGCTAATATATAAATTAACCGGCTAGACATATTAAGGTTTGGGGTATTATAACTTCTGAATGGCTCTCAGAGTTTAAGTTTCACATAAGGTGGGTTTCACTTGTCGTGTATGGTGGGAGTTATGGATTTTAAAGATTAAGAGCATTCGTGATATATCACCATGGATTTTAGATCTATCATCAACAAATGATATATCATGGCTTCTAATTTCCTACAAAGCACGCACCCTGGTGCGAGTACGGGTGTAGATACATGAATACGACGTTTTTGAAAATTGAAGGACAAGGGTGTGGCAGAGATAAGACCACAGTTGCATACATCATACACTCAGTATGGAAATACTAAACAAAATTCGGAATCATTCAAAACTTAAGAAAGTGCACAAAAGGAAGTATAATGCAAATATAACCATTCTACAATACCAGCAAATCCTTATAAAAACCACAAAATACATCATAATAAAAGCAGTATCGAAGTTTCATAAGTTGAGAAAATTCTAAAGTTTAACAGTTCAACACATAGATATCATCAGGAACAAACCCATGACCACATAATGACAAAAAGTATAATACACCATCAAGTATTTAAGAAACTTCCATGGCCGCAAGATGTCCATCTCCAGCTACCTCTCCATCACCATCATCTGTAAAAAGTACAGCCACGAAGTCCGGCTCGTCAAGTGAAAGCTCTACAATCAAAAGAATTCCAATATCATTCACGGTGCCAAATTGATCTTCTAGCATCCCACAATTTTTTAACTCGTTGTGCAAATTGTGGAGATCGTCTTGAGAGAAGACTGACATTGGTACATATAAGAACCAAGTCATGTGCATGTTGTGGTGTCAACTTCTTCTTTCACAAGGAATGCACCAAGGACTAAGTACTCCAATTCCTATTGGCACAAGCCCAGAAAGTGATTTGTTGAAGTAGTATCAAAGTTATGCTTTGAACCATATCTGTGTGGGGACCATGGCACGACCACCAATTATGAGGACTCATTATAGCCCGATCGTTAGTTGACGACTGTAAAACACACGTGAAGTGCTTTTCTCACAGGACACCAAGCAAACACAAACACCCACACCCACACCCACATATACTAATATATCCAATCTGTTCCTTCTTGGTTGAAAGGAATTAATAAGGATCCAACGAACAAAGTAAGTAAAAGCAATACAAGTTTGGGGAATAAGATCAAAGAGTTAATTACCCGATTGACCATTGTATTATTAGGCAAATGTAACTTTGATTACTGGACATTAATTTATGTCAAAGTAACCACTAAATTTTGAAATTCATTTCAATCAGGTCACTTTGTTAGCTTCTGTCAAATTAAGTCCATTAAATTAGGGGTAAAATAGTCTTTTTGGTGTTCACCTTCTTCTTTCTTGTTCACACACACACACAAGCACATGATTAGACTATTTCCTCCCATAGTTGAATTCGGGCCAGTATCTAAATCATACCTTGTTACCATTTAGACTCTTCATGCTGCTTTCTGGTAAAGTTGTGGGAAACCAATCTCTTTTGCCTTCAGCTATCAGTGGTTACATCATTCCCCAAGAGTACACAGCTCCAAGAAGTAAAGACAAGTTTATAAGATGGGAACATAACATCCCTCCTCCAATATAGGTCATGCTAAAATCAAAGTAAAACATGCACACAATGACCTATATTAGTACTAGATTCCAAGCATTTTAAGCTGCCTAATTGTGATATTAATCTATTTCATATAGTGTGTAACTTGATGAGGTTGCAGGTTTTCAGAAACTCAGTAAAACTATTCCCAAACTAGCAAAATAATCCTTTTAAATTACTATACAATTAGCCAAGAACATAGCATGTATGAAATATCTTTCTGAAGGGACGACCAAGGCCAACAAGCCAACAAAACTGACAACAAAAGGAATTTAGTCATCCAACCAAGCCCAGGTTCCTTATAGCTCCCTCGTGAATTTCCATGGGTGTCAACCCATGCCTGCTCATACGTATTCTTGTTTAACCCCAATAAATAAGACCCAAAACCACCTAGAATACCACAATTAACCAAGATAAGTTTGAATCCAAAATATATACAAATCTGTACGAGTCTACAACTTGAAAAATATGTATCTATCGAATACACATACACACACACACACACACACAGAGTCAGTCACGCACACTGTCACACCCATTGGCATGTATGACCTCCCTGGGACCAAGGCCAACAAGCCAATAAAACGGACAACTAAAAGGACTCCAGTCATCCAACCAAGCCCAGGTTCCTTGCAGCTCCCTATCGAATTTCCTTAGGTATCAACTCATGACTGCTCATACGTCTTCTTGTTTAGCCTTAATAAATAATACCCAAAACCACATAGAATACCACAATTAACCAAGACAAGTTTGATCAGAAATAGATACAAATCTGTACGAGTCCACAGTTTAAGAAATATGTATCCATCGAAAAAACACACACACACACAAACACACTCACACGCGCGCGCACATAAACAGGGTCACGCACACTGTCGTATACATTGTCTCTTCCCCCTATATCTCTCTCTCACTCTCTCATTTCCCTCTCCATCTCACAAACATTGTCACACACAGTGTGTGTAAGATGAAGAGACCGGGGGGAGGGGGAAGAGAAAGAAGAGGGAAATAAAGAAAGAAATAAGAGGGTAAAAAGACATAAATGCCCATGACTAAATGAACTTAATGGAGCGGCGGCATGTACAATTTGATGGATTGACTTGATTGAAATGATTTTCATAACTTAGGAGTCGCTTTGACAAAAATTCATGTCCAATGACCAAAGTTGAATTTTTCTAATAGTACAGTCGTCAACCAGGTAGTTAGCTTAAGATAGAATTATACAAGTCATAATGATACGTAAAATACTTCTTATTTTAAAATGAGTAATAGCAGTAAAGGTTATCCTATATTTCTTACATTTTCATGAACTTGATCTCTTCTTTGAAAGTGTGACAAGATTTGATCTTTGCATAGTATTGCATGTGCTTATCTTACTGATGATTACAGAAATGTCACTAAGGTTATGGTGAAATTACAGTTAAGGACACTAAGTTTCAAAACATAACAGACTGTAACCAACAACTTCGATAAGGTGTTAGTCGTATCTATCCGTGATTGAACCGTTAAATAAATGTATTTTTTTCCTGATGTCATCACTATATATTCTCAAAATCTCAATACTACCCTTGTATTATATGTACAAGGTATATATTACAAAGAAGTTAAAATTTCTATTTAAATTTTCTTTAAATATTCATATGTAATTCTCAAACAATATTTGTTTGAGTATTCTTATATGAAAAAACCCTTTTTCATTTTCCCCATTTTCAAACTCTTATATTTTTACTTTTTCTATTTTCAAATCCTTATATTTTTTTCACTATATACTATAACAGATTTAAAACCCAATTTTTTTTTCAAAACCCTATACTTCCTCTCTTTTCTAACTATTCTCATTCTCCAAATTTTCTCCACTACCCAGCCGCCACCCTCTCATCCCCTACCCTGCCACTGCCCTCTTCCCCCAACCCCACCTCTTTCTCCTCACCCTGTCGCAGCCCCTACCCTTGCCCTACCCCCGCTGCCGCCCCTGTCCTTGCCTCACTCCCACTGTCGCCCCTTCCTCCCCCTATTGCCGCCCCTTCCCTCTTCCTACACTGCGGTTGCTCTTTACTCACCCACACTCTATTGCCCCTCACATTCCCCCACATTCCCCCACGCTGCTACTACCCCTTTCTATCAATCCACCCCGATGTTGCCCTCTCCCCTACTCCTTACCTCACAGCTTAACCCTCCATGACCCCTAATCCCATAGCCTGGAATCACGGTGGGAGATGGGTGGCGGATGGAGGTAATTATGGTGATTTCAAGTTGTTAGTAGAGGTGGTGGTTGATTTTGGGTTGTTGATGGTGGTTGTGGTTTGGGAAGGAAGAGAAAAGAAAAAAGAGTGGGTCATGGCTGTCGTGTAAAGTGGGTGGGTAATGGCAGTGGCCAGTGGTGGGGTAGCAATGTCTGGTTGTAGTTCTAGAAAGTGAGAGAAAAAAGGACATAAGAGAAGAAATGGCAAAATAGTAATTTTATACAAACTTTTAAGTATTTGATGATTCCGTTTGGTCAACAGACATCATTGCTATTTAGGCAAACTAGTGGACACGCGTATAATTTCGCCATAACCTTAGAAACATTACTATAATTATACCTTTTATGTTAAAATTAGCTTATTTAGTGCTTCTTGAACATAAAATAGCATTTTGATTGTCTACATGATCAACTATTACCGATTAGACTCTGGTAACACTTTGATATATAGCGTACGATAAGGTCGACTTCTCAAAATATATGAATGTGTGTATAGAGAGACACAATGACAGTGGTAGTCTATTAAGATATTTATACTACTCACATCAGTGAAATATGTCGCTTGACTTCTAATAAGTAATATTCTTTTTTGGATTTTTTTTTAGTGTAGGTTGGGCCTTTTTCAGTCTCTTCAATTTCTTGGAATCATCATAAGAATATGGATAGCGGAATGCTGATGTTGACCTCAATCTTGATGAAAAAACCCTTGATGATGGTACCAATGGCCCTGTTTGACATTGATGTTTGATGTTTGCTCCTCCAAAGTTTTGTTATGGTTCCCTTTGTTGGGACACCACACGATTTCTTTCTTTCCTTTGTCAGGAAAGTACAATAATTTTGATAAATTATGCGACCTTTAACTTGTAAGGAAATTGTGATGCTTAGATTTGACTTCTAGTTAAGTAATATAATGAGATTCTAATAGCAACTATGTTGTTTTAGTAAATGATTTGCCTAGTTGGTGAGAAATTAAGTTGAGTTGAATTGTTGATACACTATAAGAAGAACAAGGGGATTATGAAGAAAACACGAAAAGGTCTTGCATCTTTTGGGCTTTTACCAACGATTTTTTTGTATGGAAAATCCCCTTGTTAAAAGTGCATACTTTCAAATTCCTTTCTCCACAGCTTTTAACCAACAGATATTCCATGGAAAAGGTTTCTCTTATAATAAAAAAATTCGTTAGTAAAGAGTGGACACTATCCAATTCCGTTTTTCCATGGCTTTTCATCAACGGATATTCTGTCTATGGGAAATAAGTTTACGAACGAATTTTTGCCAACAAGCTTCTATTGGCCTATTTTGAATTGCAATAGCCTGGAAAAAATAATTGTAGAGTAAACTGAAAATGATTAATTACCAATGAAAATTCTGTTGGTAAATGTATATGGTCCATTGGTAAAAGTGATGCCCTCTTCCTAGAGAATTCCATGTGTCTTTTTCCCATGAGGGTATCTTTCACGTATTTTTAACAACGAAATTTTTTGTGGGGAAAAGGCTTTACCAACATAATATGGATTTTTTGCATGTGGAATTTTTCATTGGCAATTCTCTTCTAGTGTAATAGAATCGATATCATTGAATTTGCCAATCTAAGAATGAAGTGGGCAAACTCAATATTAACCTTTATGTGATCCGTCGAACATAGAAAAAACCTCTTAGTGCATTCTGAACTCTCAGCATCCTTGTTTAGAGGAACTCGATTAGGATCACATTAAGCCTTTTATTTTATTTTATTTATCACTAAAGTGCCTTTTGTAAGAAATAAAATAAGATTTATTCTATTATCACTAAAAGTGTAAAACCAATATCCTAGAATGTGAAACGGAAAGCACTTTACTTCAAAAAAGGTAAAAGTTACCCCAGATTCAAAGAATGTGCCATACAACAAAGTGGGATGTTGTTCTTGTCCCAACGATATCAACAAGAATGGTACAAACCACATTATAGAACCTAGACAACTCTTTCTTCCTCCTCACTTCTTCTATATATTATGCTCTTTACCTTTTCTATCATAGTACCCACATATCATAAACTAAGTGAAGGCAAGGCTTATTTGTGTCACACCATCAAAGCATGTCATAGATGGGGGAAGTAATATGTTGATTTTATCGTACCAAATCTCATCTAGAACTATCTCCGTCACAAATCTTGCTTTTCCCGCGTCATTCTCTCGATAATACGACCAATCCTTAGTAATAACCAAGCTTTGAAGACATTGCTTCAAGAGCTTTTTTTCTCTAAGCATCACAACCACACTTACAAACATTGTATCAGTATCTGAAAGCAATTTCAAAGAGCATATTTATTATAGATAGCTAACTTCATAAACTGATTCACGATGAAATTCTTGATTTACATTATATCATGCATGATCTAAACACATTTGTCATGTGTTATATGACTAGCATCCGAATCCTTAAGTGCAAAAATGTTCTTTATAGCAAGATTTAAGTATGCACCACAAGTGGAGTCCTAAATATAGTAGGAAATTTTGCTTAAAAACAACAAGGGGCTGAATTAACTATTCAATCAAATAATATTGAGCATGTTTCTCATCTCTTCTCGAGTAAGATATCTAATGAAACCGTCACTGAAATTGAGATCTTATTCAAAAGAGTCATTTCCAGAATAATTTGAAGTAGGTGACCGTCTTGAAATTGGGAGCATTGTTGGTAATTACTTGTAGAACATTCTTCAAGGCCCCATCTCATTAATGACCTCCTTGAACATAAAAGCAATGAACACTTTCTCTTTAAGTTTCCCTCTACCGCCCTAAGAAACATACTTCCGTTAGTGCTATGCGATTAATTATTGGCCTTTTTTGTGGGTCATAAAAAAATCATGCTCTTATCCTTCCATGTGGCTTAAATAGGTGCAACAAGTTTTGAATATTTGCCTTATCTTTTTGTTAAAGAGTTGTTCTCAACAAATGGTAACCCGGAGGCAAATAACCTACAAGAGAATTAGCAAAGAGGAAGGCATATGAACCTGCATAGTGTGGATTCCTCGCTACGTGTAACATAAGACACCAGAATAAAACAACCTAGTAATCTTGAAATACAAACAATCGCTTTTGGTAATGTTAATGCAATCTATGATTGAATTGTTGACTTTTTGACTTCTACTTGCGCTTTCACTTACATCACCTTTTCCTTCTTTCGTGTCTTCCTACATTTGATTGAGCTTACTACGCGTCACATTTTTGCATAGTTCAATGCATGTTCCATTAACATTTAACAAATGAGCCTTAAACCTGAGTGTACAAGATATTTGAGGGCTTGCCACATAGGCCACACTGCCATCTAACATTTTCACCCTTTTTACCATTCTTTTCAAGCCTAGTCACATAATTCCACAGCAATACTATGTCATCATCAACACCAAAAATAACGGTAGCGCTATTGGTGGTTGACAAGTTTGACATTCAATGTCTGTAAAAGAAGAAATTCAAACAAACAATTAGTCACACAGTCTGATACTGAAATTTCTCCAATAATATTTCAATAATCTCATATGTACCACAAACTGAAATTCACTAATTAATAACACATAAAGCATTACATCTCAAAACTGCTCCAAATTGATAAAACATAAGTCACACAGTCATTTACAACCTTCAAAAATAACAAAAAATAAAAATAAAAACTATAGCTTAAATAATTCAAAAACGCATATGTTCTAGTAGTTACATTGAAGACAACAAAAGGACATTGGAGTTTCATATATATACTTATATACATATATGTACATGTATGAGTATGGGAATTGGATATTGTATCAATGTAGAAAACTTTAATTTATGTCATAGTTTGACGCAGGGTGTGTCAGCAATAGGAATGCAAATTAGGCACACAACATATCATATGTGCTTGAGGCTTTTATAGCTAGGGTGGATTATGACATGCTCAAACTAAGCAATATAAAAAATAGTGGAAGAAAAGAGGATTTGATGTTTCACCTAAGGATCATGACCAAAGATAGGGTAATGTGTATTAAAGTAGAATTAAGTATCATGTGGGCTTTCTTTCTGATTTCATACAGACAAGAAGCTGAATCCTTTACTTCTTACAAACATTAAGCCCCTTTTCTAGTGGTATACGAGATTTGAGCCTGAAAATAGTAAAAGAGTGGAGTTTGGGGCTCCTAGACTAGATGAGGTTAGCATTATAGAACTTTGTCGATCCTCAAAGTTTTTTGTTTTAGATAGTTGAAATAATCCAAAGTTTAAGAGATTGCATAACGTAACTGAAGTGAAGGTCATCCACTTCTTTCTGATTATTGAATTTTGGAGATTCTCAAAACTTTTAGTTTTAGATCAGTTGATATAATTAAATGTTCGATAGATTACATGACTTAGTTTCTTGTTATAAAATTTTTGTGATCTCAAATTTTTTGGTTTTAGATAAGTTAAGATATCAAAGGTTCAAGAGTTTGAATGACCTAATTAAAGTGACATCAATCCAGATCTTTCTGATCATGAACATGTGTATTAACTTTATGTTTCATCTCCCAAATCCTCTTAAGATCCGAAAAATGTGTATAGTTCTAAATATCCATTTCCATAACAAGAACTATGCACTTGTAAATGCGATAATATGGTAGGTATAGTAACATTGATAATATGGTAGGTGCAGTAAGCAATACAGACTCACAAAAATGAGAAGAGAGGAAGTTCAGAAGAGATCTGGAGTAATGGTGCTCTCCGGAGCAAGATTATAAGAGATGTAGAGTAAGGGTGCTCTTTGGAGCAAGACCATTGATTGCCTTAAAAAGATATGGCTACTTTAAAACTTAATCAGTGTCTTTATAGATTCCAAGTTAGGAGTAGAGTTCTGCCTATAGGCAAGCGACGACTCGTTTTAACTTTATGAAGTCCATTGACTACGAGCTAGTTACCTATCGTGGTTGATAAAAGCTTGGGAGTCATTCTAGTGAAAACATGTTCTAGCAATTAACGTTATGATTTCATCTTTCTAAAACATGAAATCTTTCTAAATGTGCATGCTCCGAAAAGTTCATTACATATCTACAATTCTATGCATATGCATGCATAGCAACCCTGAGGTCCCATTCAGAGGTATCCATTATGGAGTAATGAGTATTTGGATGTCCAGTTTGGACAATTTTAAAAATCACAGTATCTATATAAGAGTGTTGCCGATCATGGTAATGCGTTTTATGTCTTGGAAATTTGACAGACTGTTATCTTGTGTTTCTCCTTGTGCATGCTAGATATGGTGTCTTACATCTTTTTTTGCTTGTAGAGCAACAATAGATGTTATAATACCTACTCGATGTCATGTATTAGGAAAAATAAGGGGAGGTTTGCTGCCGAATTTTCTGTAGATATAGGACAAAGCATGAGTTATTAACTGTTTTACAGACATGTACCTTTTTTATTATGATATATCCACTACTTATTGAAGAATAAAGGGGCCTAGACAGTGACATGCATGCATTTATTTACAAATCACCATTTGGGATTCTAGCTTATAATCTAGGGTGCTATTTAGTAATACTGGTGATCATGTCAGTGATCGAAGTTGGATGTAAAGGAAAAGTGTTGATGATTTCAAAGATTGTGTCGATGCATTTATCTAGTTTGCTTATGCCCATGGTAAATTTGTTGACACTAGAAAGATAATGTGTTCGTGTAAATGCTTTGAGTTGTTGCATTGAGAAAAAGGAAACATGGTAAAGAGTCATCTTTGCCAGAGTGGTTTTATAAATGTCTATACAAGATGGACTCAACATGGAAAAACAACAGTTTTGTCATCCAACACAGTTAGTCAATTAGAAGTTAGAGTTTATGCAATTATGATTATAGAGATTGGTTATAAATGTTCAGAATGATGATGTTGACTGGGGTGACTACCGTTATGATGACCATGCACAATAGCCCAACAAGCATGCTCGTAAGTTTTATGAATATTAAAAGACACCAAGAACCACTGTGGGATAGAAGCACGAATCCCACAAGGTTGTTTGCAATTAATAGGTTATTACACTTGAAACTTGAGAAAGGGTTGAGTGAGACAAGATTTAACAACATTTTGATGTTTATTAAGGAAATTTTGCTGGAAAATGAGAAGTTTCCAAGGTTTGATTATGATGCCAAAAAAATATAATGAAGAGACTATGGGGAAGAGGCTTTTTTGCCCACACAAAAACAATTATTGCAGCTGACTTCACAAAGCATATAAACAAGCTAGCAAAAAGTGGCTTGAATGTGCACCAATGAAGGATTAATGAAACAGTTTAATCCTCATTAGATTGGAGGAGTGTGGGCGCACATTGTTGATAGATGGATAGGAAATCCAAATTGGAAAGTGAAAAGTAAGAGCGGGAAGGAAAATGGATCCAACAAAGATCCTATTTACACTGGAAGGTCAGTGCTACACGATATTGCTAATATGCAACTGAGGCCACCAACCTGAATTTGGATAAAGAAGAGGTGTTGGCTCTAGCATAAGAGAAGATGCACAAGAGTAGAAAGGAGAAAGAATGCCACACAATATTGGCAAATATGATATTGAGGCTTTCAACCCAAATTTGGATAAGGAATAGGTGTTTGCTCTAGCACAACAGAAGACCCACAAGAGCAGAAAGGAGAAAGATCAAGCACGTCGTCCATGAGAGTTTGTTTTAGAGGTTTTAAATAATGTTTATATAAGTTATGTACCTTAAGTTTGCCTTTGAATTTGGATGTGTTCTTATTTTAATGTTATAATTTGTTAAGTACTTGCATTATGTTTTGATTGTTTTTTAGGATAAGTATGCTTCAATGTTATTGTCTAGGTGTGCTTCTGGTTAAGCATCAAGCTTGTCCAGTAAGGAAGAAGAGGCAATTAAGTTATGGTGCACTACACCTTGGATCTTGAATGAGAAGAAGGCATAGGTGTTACCCACGTTCAGTGATGGGATCATCCTCATCTTCTACTGGACCACACAGAGGCCAAACCTACAAGAAGAGTCTGACTCTACTATGATTGCTCGCCTTGCGGGAGTCATGGAAAATGAATGTCTGAGCATCAAGACATTATGTTCACATTCTTTTTACATAAATCACATTGCCATTATATTTTACAATTGTGCTGTAATAACTTGGATTTTTCATAATAGTTTCCAGTACATCTTGTCCTTGTAATGAATTGAGTAATTTACATTACAAGTATAGCTTATATTAAAAGACAGATATGACATGAATATGTAATTGGTCAAATGTCAATATACAATTCCAAACAGTAGTATCATTTATACATTTTTCATGTAGGGATGAAATGCTTCCCAGCCGGATCTAAAGGGGGTTCCTCCAATGAACCAGATGGTGGACAAAGAACTAACAATGAGCAAGATTCTGCTTAGACGATAACTGAGTGTATTTGAGCTTGCACAAGTATTTCTTCACTATCATCAGGGATTTTTCAGCCCCATCGCTCTCACATGTTCCATAATGGTCCCTGGAACTAGCTGTTGCTTATGAGGTATGGAAGGAAATCAAATTTGAATTTGAAGCAATGATATTTAGTTGCTTATTTGTGTCCCTTTCTTTGGAATAACATTAATGTAACTCATTTTGTAATTTGTGTTATATCAAATCTTTGTAACATTTGCATTTATAGAAGATGATTATTGTTATATATGGATTAAGAACAAAAATTGGGACAAATTGAAGTATACAAAACACAATTTTTTTTGGCAAGAAAATAATAAAGAGTGATTGTTTGGACTTTTTCCAATAGAATTCTATCTATAAAGATCCAAGTCATCTTTAAAAACTTTTACTGACGGGTTCTCCAGTGGTGGATATATACCATTTTGCCGATGAATATCTCGTCGAGAAAACCTTCTTTATTGTGGTGACATCCTCCTCTGTAATTGTACGGGGTAAGGTCCATCTCACTCCCATGTTGCTTTTAGTTTTTTTTTATCAATAGATAAAGGGAGTACACTCTAACTTCCCCGCCTTAGAGCCTGTTTGAGAATGATTATGAGATGGTCAAACCTGATTTAATCTGAAATAAATTAGGTCGTTAGGCGTTTGGCAAAGACATAAAATTAATTAAGTTAGCTTTCAAAAGGTAAAACAAACTGATTTAAATTATAATCTAAGAAAATGAGAATTTTGAATTAATCGCTTTTTATAGTTAGGTATAATCATGTAAAGTACTAAACTGTCCCTATTGATTACAAAGATATAAAGCATCTTTTATTGAAATGTTGAATTTCTAGTCATTTTGTCGCATTAAAATTGATTTTAGTACTCTTAATCCAAACACCATTATAGCTTAAAACTAATTTGCTAAAGCCAACTCAAAGCTAATTTTGAGAAGTGATTATGACTTAATTTAAAATTTACTTTTGAGAAACGATCTTATACAGACTCTTATTAAAGAAAAAAAAACTTACATCATATTATAAGAAAAAAAAGTGTTAAAGATCATGTTCTAAGGGTGGTGGTACTTTTGATGGTTTTTCGTGTTGATATGGTACATAAGGGACTTTTTAATAAGTTTAGAACTAGGATATAATGCCAAAATCATTTAGAAAGTAATGAAAGTCATGGGCACATTTTCTTGAGGTTTATATCTCGAGTCCTCTAGAATTGGGGGTTTAGACACTTCTTGGAGACTCCATAGTTGTGTTGGAATTGGGTTTTAAACCCATTGTGAGAAGCAATTTTGAATCAATTTTCAAATGGGTTCTAAACCATATTTTGGTTAGGGCCAAATTGATTCATGTTCATCTATTGGAATAGATGATCATGGTATATTCACATGTCTAAAACAAATGGAAGGTGAATGAGAAAATTGAAGTTAAAGTTGGTGGATCAACTTGAAGGGAAGAGAGAATCCCACATAGAAGAATTAAAGCAAATGTTGTCTCCTTATAAGGCTTAGCCTTGAGCTAAGGGATGGGCCCCTTGGGGGTACCCATGTTTTGTAAGGAGGGAGGACCTAGGTTGACCCAAGGTCCACGCGCGCGCCGCCCCGCCCCGTCCCGGTCGGGTCCGTGGCTTGGGCTTGGGCCCATTAGGCTTTATTCTTTTTGGGACAAAAATATTTAAATAAATAAAGTTTATTTATTTATTTATTTTATTTTCCGGAAAGTTGTGACCTTTCCAGCTAAACAGTTTTTCCTGTGAAGAGTTGCACCCCCCAGTGGATACTGTGTATAAATACGAGTCAGTTTTACAAAAAATAAACTAATCCTGAAATTATCTTCTGCAATTTTTCTTCTGTCTCGTTCCTGTGTCCGAAAGAGTTCTGTGCTTTTGTTTTGGTTCGCCGGGTCTGCAATTTGGAGTGCTCCTATTTCAGACGTATTGTCGTTGTATCCTGGGAGACTGTCGTCAAGAACCGTCAGCACCATTGCGGGACGAATAAGTCTTAAGGACAGTGAATCAAATTCACGCCTCGACCTTTTTCCTTTGCTGTTCTGCAATCTTCTTGTGAGTTCTTAAATAAACTATTATTTCTTTCCTTACGTTACTGCTGTTTTTGGAACCTTAACATATGACTGTTAGTATATTTTCGATATTGTTTTTCTGCACAAATATACACAAAGTATACGTAGAAACCAACATTCTTAAGACTTATGCTTGTTTTTTGCATACTTTGTGTTGCATGTGTAGAATCATTGCTTTCGAATTTCGTAATAGTGTTCTCAAAACAGTGTTTTCAAATCAGCGTTTTCTAAATTTCGTTTTCTTATTTGATTCTGTCAATCTTTACGAAAATTATTTTCAGATTCAAAATTTAATTTTAGTGATACTAGACTCTGATTTATACTATTGTGATAGACTGGACTGTTTATTAATTGTTGTTATATTCTGTTGATAGATTTATAACAATGGCTACTAGTGAAACCAATTCGGAAAGTGGACCGATTAATCCCAACGTGCAACACGGTGGTGGGACTGTGTATGCGACGCCTTATGTGGCACCAACTCATGGTTCTGTTGGACTTGGTGAAAGACCGGAAAAGTTCAATGGAAAAGATTTCAAGAGGTGGCAACAAAAGATGTTGTTTTACTTGACCACTCTTAACTTGGCAAGATTCTTGCAAGAGGATGCACCAGATCTTGGTGAAAATCCTGACCGGCAAACTGTGGCTGCCGTGGAAGCTTGGAAGCATTCGGATTTTTTGTGCAAGAACTACATCCTCAATGGATTGGACAATGCGTTGTATAACGTATATAGTCCAATGGTCAATGCAAAAGCATTGTGGGAATCCTTGGAAAGGAAATACAAGACGGAAGATGCCGGCTCAAAGAAATTTGTAGTCGGCAAATTCCTTGATTTCAAGATGGTGGATTCTAAGACAGTGATTAGTCAAGTCCAAGAGTTTCAGCTTATTCTACATGATATTCATGCGGAAGGGATGGTACTTGGAGAGTCTTTTCAAGTGGCTGCTTTGATAGAAAAATTGCCACCTACTTGGAAAGATTTCAAGAACTATTTGAAACATAAACGCAAGGAGATGAAGCTCGAGGATTTGATCGTCAGATTAAGGATTGAGGAGGATAATCGCCAGTCCGAGAAGAAGGCCGGTAATTATCATCAAGAGGCCAAGGCAAATGTGGTCGAGCAAGGTCCATCAAAGAGGAGGAAAATTTCCGATTCCGATGGTCCAAGCGGAGCAAGAGGCTCAC
This sequence comes from Escallonia herrerae, assembly GCA_033070095.1. Taxonomy (NCBI): domain Eukaryota; kingdom Viridiplantae; phylum Streptophyta; class Magnoliopsida; order Escalloniales; family Escalloniaceae; genus Escallonia; species Escallonia herrerae. Next base: position 125,253 of record JAVXUP010001950.1, on the reverse strand, counting down.
ATTTCAAAGACGGTGAGAAGAAGAAGTTCAAAGGGAACTGTTTTGTGTGCGGCAAAGCTGGCCATCGTGCTAAGGATTGTCGCAAAAACAAAGGAAACTTTAAGAAAGGAAAGAATTCTCAAGCCAACGTGACCGAAGTTACCAAAATCACCGAAGACGTGACAGATTTGAATTTATCTGCGGTGGTATCCGAAGTCAACTTGGTTGGAAATCCCAAACAGTGGTGGGTAGACACGGGCGCTACTCGACATGTGTGCTCCGAGCGAAATATGTTCACTACATATGAGAGCGCCAACAACGAGAATCTGTTCATGGGAAACTCTTCTTCTTCAAAGGTGCTAGGAATGGGAAACGTGGTCTTAAAGATGACATCCGGCAAGGAATTGAGTCTCAACAATGTGCTTCATGTGCCAGACATTCGGAAGAATCTAGTGTCAGGCTCATTGTTGAGTAAGAATGGCTTCAAGCTAGTGTTTGAGAGTGATAAATTTGTACTCACTAAAAGTGGGATGTTTGTAGGAAAAGGGTACTTATGTGATGGTCTGTTTAAGTTAAATGTAATGACCATCGTGCCTAAAGTTGTACCAAATTCCGATATTAATAAAACTATTTCTTCTGCTTACTTGTTGGAATCTCCTAATTTATGGCATTGTAGATTAGGTCATGTAAATTATGGTTCCATACAAAAGCTAGTGAAAAATGGATTTTTGCCTAAAATGAATTTTGACTCACATAAAGCATGTGAAATTTGTATTGAAGCTAAAATGGCAAAAACGCCTTTCAAGTCAATTGAAAGAAGTACGGAACCTTTAAGTCTAATTCATAGTGACATATGTGACTTAAAGGTGGTACAATCTAGAGGAGGAAAAAAGTATTTTATTACTTTTATTGATGATTGTACGAGATTTTGTTATGTATATTTGCTTAGAAGCAAGGATGAAGCCTTGGAAGCATTTATGCAATACAAAATTGAGGTTGAAAATCAACTTAGCAAGAAAGTCAAAGTACTAAGAAGTGATAGAGGTGGAGAATATGTTTTCCCTCTTGAAAAATTTTGTGCTGATCATGGAATCATTCATGAGACCACGGCACCATATGCGCCTCAGTCAAATGGAATTGCTGAGTGGAAAAATCGTACTTTAAAGGAAATGATGAATGCTTTGTTGATAAATTCTGGACTACCAGATAACTTGTGGGGGGAAGCGGTCTTAACCGCAAATCATATACTTAATAAAGTACCTCACAAGAAGCTACAAAAGACACCTTATGAGCTATGGAAAGGTCGTCCTCCTTCCTTCAAATACCTTAAAGTGTGGGGGTGTCTAGCAAAGGTAGCTATCCCACCACCTAAAATGGTAAAAATAGGTCCTAAAACGGTTGATGGACTTTTCATTGGATATGCAAGCCATAGCTCGGCATATCGGTTCTTAGTGCATAAATCTGAAATTGACGATATACACGTCAACACCATTATGGAGACAAGGAATGCACATTTCTTCGAGGATGTATTTCCTTGTCGAGTGGCACAAGAACGGAGTTCTTTAAAAAGAACTAGTATGGACCAAGAACCCTCACAAGAGGAAGATGAGCCAAGACGTAGCAAGAGAGCTAAAACGTCTACATCTTTTGGTCCTGATTTTCTCACATATTTGTTAGAAAATGAGCCTCGTACTTACAGTGAAGCAATGTCGAGTCCCGAAACTCCTCATTGGAAAGAGGCTATTAACAGTGAAATAGAATCCATCATGCAAAATCATACGTGGGAACTGGTGGATCTTCCTCCTGGAAATAAACCATTAGGGTGTAAATGGATTTTTAAGAGAAAGATGAAAGCTGATGGAACGATCGAAAAATATAAGGCCAGATTGGTTGTCAAGGGATATAGACAAAAGGAAGGCCTTGATTATTTCGATACATATTCACCAGTAACGAGAATAACATCCATTCGAATATTGATAGCTATTGCAGCTATCAATAATTTTGAGATACACCAAATGGATGTGAAAACAGCCTTCCTAAATGGAGATCTAAATGAAGAGATCTATATAGAGCAACCCGAGGGGTTTGTAGCTCCGGATCATAAGAGGAAGGTGTGCAAGCTTGTTAAGTCACTTTATGGACTAAAACAGGCTCCGAAACAATGGCATGAAAAGTTTGATAAAGTCATGATCGAAAATGGCTTTAGAATCAACGAATGTGATAAATGTGTCTATGTTAAAGGGACGGAAAAAGGATATGTCATTGTTTGCCTTTATGTGGATGATATGCTCATTATCGGGAGCAATAATGAATTCATTAAGGCTACAAAGAAAATGTTGGCCAGTAAATTTGATATGAAAGATATGGGTGTGGCTGATGTTATACTTGGTATGAAAATTACCAAAACATCAAATGGACTAGTCTTGTCACAATCTCATTATATTGAGAAAGTGCTAGACAAATTTAAAAGTTATGATGACAGTCCGGTTAAGATACCGCTAGATGTAAATTTACATCTAACAAAGAATACTGGGGAAGGAATATCTCAATTAGAGTATTCGCGCATAATTGGTAGCCTAATGTATATCATGAATTGCACGAGACCCGATATAGCATATGCTGTCAGTAAACTGAGCAGATATACTAGTAATCCGGGAAAGAATCACTGGTTAGCTATTGTAAGAGTTTTAAGGTATTTAAAATATACCTTAAACTTTGGTCTGCATTATACAAGATATCCAGCTGTTTTAGAAGGATACAGTGATGCCAACTGGATATCAGATTCTAATGAAACAAAATCCACAAGTGGATATGTGTTTACATTAGGAGGAGCAGCTATTTCTTGGAAATCCTCTAAACAGACATGTATTGCCAGATCCACTATGGAATCTGAATTCATTGCTTTAGATAAAGCAGGAGAAGAAGCGGAGTGGCTTCGTAATTTCTTGGAGGATATTCCAAATTGGTCTAAACCTGTGCCACCAATTTGCATACATTGTGATAGTCAATCTGCAATTGGAAGAGCACAAAGCAGTATGTATAACGGCAAGTCTAGACACATACGTCGCAGACACAATACCGTTAAAGAATTACTTTCTAGTGGAATTATCTCTATTGACTACGTGAAGTCAAAGGATAATATTGCGGATCCGTTAACGAAAGCTTTGACGAGAGAGAAAGTAAATACGTTATCGAGGGGAATGGGTCTTAAGCCTATGAACTAAAGAGTTGCCATAATGGAAACCCTACCTAGCTGACTGGAGATCCCAAGATCTAGGTTCAAAGGGAAAACCGAATTATGTAAATGCGACTCAGACAGAGCACTGTGGGGGTTAAAACCCTAATATCCATTCCTATGATGAGAAGACAGTGGCACCTTCAAAAGGTTAGGTTAAGCTATGCTTTTAATGACTCTTATATCTTGGAAATCCAAGTGGGGGGTGCAGTAGGAACCTCTAATAAGAAGTCACCTATGTGAGTAAGAAGTGGGCCGCTTCTATGAGAATTGTAAGGCTGAATTCTCAGAGAGTACTCATGAAAACCAGGAGTGTTCAGGGCCAAAATGAACACAACAATGAGAACCTCAAAACAATGTTTGAACGATACTGTGTGAAATTCTATTGTCTTGGTTTACACTAAAGGTTGAACAGTTCAAGACATCATGTTCACTGGTTAACCAGTAAATCCGATAATTCTCACTAGGGAAGGTTCAAGGCCATCGGCTACCTATCCCGATGCAGTGTCGTTCTAAAGAACTCTTTCTTGTGTCAGTGTTTCTTTGTATTAGTGTCCAGTCAATTTTCTATTCATGTGGGGGATTGTTGGAATTGGGTTTTAAACCCATTGTGAGAAGCAATTTTGAATCAATTTTCAAATGGGTTCTAAACCATATTTTGGTTAGGGCCAAATTGATTCATGTTCATCTATTGGAATAGATGATCATGGTATATTCACATGTCTAAAACAAATGGAAGGTGAATGAGAAAATTGAAGTTAAAGTTGGTGGATCAACTTGAAGGGAAGAGAGAATCCCACATAGAAGAATTAAAGCAAATGTTGTCTCCTTATAAGGCTTAGCCTTGAGCTAAGGGATGGGCCCCTTGGGGGTACCCATGTTTTGTAAGGAGGGAGGACCTAGGTTGACCCAAGGTCCACCACGCGCGCGCCGCCCCGCCCCGTCCCGGTCCGGTCCGTGGCCGTGGCTTGGGCTTGGGCCCATTAGGCTTTATTCTTTTTGGGACAAAAATATTTAAATAAATAAAGTTTATTTATTTATTTATTTTATTTTCCGGAAAGTTGTGACCTTTCCAGCTAAACAGTTTTTCCTGTGAAGAGTTGCACCCCCCAGTGGATACTGTGTATAAATACGAGTCAGTTTTACAAAAAATAAACTAATCCCGAAATTATCTTCTGCAATTTTTCTTCTGTCTCGTTCCTGTGTCCGAAAGAGTTCTGTGCTTTTGTTTTGGTTCGCCGGGTCTGCAATTTGGAGTGCTCCTATTTCAGACGTATTGTCGTTGTATCCTGGGAGACTGTCGTCAAGAACCGTCAGCACCATTGCGGGACGAATAAGTCTTAAGGACAGTGAATCAAATTCACGCCTCGACCTTTTTCCTTTGCTGTTCTGCAATCTTCTTGTGAGTTCTTAAATAAACTATTATTTCTTTCCTTACGTTACTGCTGTTTTTGGAACCTTAACATATGACTGTTAGTATATTTTCGATATTGTTTTTCTGCACAAATATACACAAAGTATACGTAGAAACCAACAAGTTGTCTGTTTATTTTGGATAGTCTACCTTAACTTGCCTAGCAGGTGGGCTTTGTATAATAAGCATAAACTGATTAGTACACACATGAAAAAAAAAAAAAAAAGGAATACAAGGACATATATTAAGTATGAACTAAGGATTCCAATGTTACCGAACAAGATTATGCAAGTAAGCATGAAATAGGCGAAGGCCAGCAAAGAATAGTCTTGATAACACCACTAATGGAACACTTCTGTTTGGGATAACCTACGACTATGTACATACAACAAATATCATTGAATCTTTGCCTACCCATGTTCCATCAATTGAATGTTCCTTTCTCCTCTGTAAGTTCATTACATTCGTGAAACATCATATCATATATTAGAAAATAGTCTCTTTTGTTTATTGGATGTTTCAGACAAAAATTAGTTTATTTAAGATACGGACTACGTGTACATCATGATTGCCTAAATTACATAAAAGGGCCTGTAGTTTTAAATTCGCAATAAATAAGGACTTCTGTCCAAATTCCCTAACTTTGGAACAAATCCGTCAAGGGCAAAATCGATGCTCTTTTTTAATTTTTCACCCACATGTGAGATTTTGAATAAATTTTTGATATCTAAATTCATATTCTTTAGATATCTAAAATTTTCACCCTTCTCAGCTAAAATTCATCCCCTTGATTAAACCATTAAAAGGTCTGACAATTCTCTCTCTCTCCCTCCCTCCCCCTCTCCCTCCCCCTACCCTATTGCACGCACAAATGGCCGCCATGACACAACAAGTCGCCGCCCCTTTCTCTGGTTTGACGAGTCAATGATGACTTTGACACTGGTACCGCACCAACGTCGTCGCTGCCGAAAAAAGCAGCCACGATTGCTTCGCCAACCCCTCCGCTGGGGTCCACAAGAAGATCATGAAGGAGTGGCAAATCCTCAGAGACCACCTCCCCGATGCGATCTACGTGCACATGTATGAGCAGCGCATTGACCTCCTTCGCGCCGCAATTATTGGCCAACCCGGCACACCATATAAAAAGGCTCCAAGTCCTTTGACCCAAAAATAGGGTTAAAAGTGGTGGGTGTTATTGGTTGTCAGTGCTGAATAAGGGGGGTTAGCAGTGGTGGGTGGGCCTTGGGCATGGGTTGATGATGGTGGTGATTGGTGATCGATCGGTGGTTGGGTGGTACGGTGGTGAGGCCGATCTGATGGTGATTTTAGGTGCACGATGTTGGCTCCGTACGACCGATTGCTAGTGGGCGATGTTGGCTCCGGTGGCTCCGTGATGAGATCGGTGTTGTTGGTGATTGTCCATTGACAGTAGCAGTGACATGGTGGTGGTTCGGTAGTGGTGATGCCAATCTGGTGTAGGCCCGACGTGTATTTTAGTCGGTGGATTTGTTATCTCTGTGTATTTCAGTAGTTGGTGGGGCTTAGGTAAGGGGCAGGCTGGGTGCGGTGGAGTGGAGTGGGTGCGGGGGGCGGGTGGGTCTGTAAGAAGAAGAAGAATGTGAAAATGTCAAAAAGAGAAAGAGAAAAAAATTAAACCTATTCGGACAATTTTTCTCCTGACGGTTTTCGCTAGATCGTTAGGAATTTAGACGGAAGTCTTTATTTATTAAAAATTTGAAATTACAGACCCTTATGTGTAAAAAAATAAATTTTTAGACCCTCAGGTGAGACTTCGGGACACTTTCAGAGTACTAACATGTATTTAACCCAAACACTTACTATCATAGCTCATGATTAATATATTCCTCCCACCTCCCCCCCCCCCCCCCCCCCACCCACTCCAAAAAAAATCAATAATCAAATAAAGAAATAAAAAACCTAAGTACAGAAGCAAATAAAACAAAACAAAAGGTAATAGCAAGAAGAAAGCAAGATCACACATGAATAAAAAAGAAGCAATGGCCAACTTCATCTATTTATTTATTGGAGAGAAAGAAACAAGTACATATTTACTTTTGGAACAAGTTATCTCAGTTCCTCCATTATAGGCCGCCGACCTTCTTAACTCACGAGCAAACCCGCCTGAAGCATGTTTCCTCCGCCATAGTTTCAGGCGTGCCATGGTTCATCAGCTCAGTGATGCATGCTTTCATGCACACTTCATCCCGTCCGTACACGCTTCCAATTGCAAACAGAATAACCATGACAATCATCGTGATCACGAGAACTGCTATAGCTTTGTTGGAGGCCATCTCTTCTACTTTTTCCCACTTTGTCAAAGAGATGAGGAAGTATGGCTCAATGAAAGATGAAGAAGAAATAAACAAGCTTTATATCTGGTGTCTGACTGATATTTTTTTGACAAACATCAGAGATGTTCTGATTTTCCGAGTCAAATGGGGTTTGTGCTTTAGAAAGTTGTTGAGAAACAATTTGTGGTTACATATGTTCAGTGCAAAATCTAAGGGCCCGTACGATTACGAGATTTTTTTCCGTATTCTATATTCTGTTTTTGGTTTTCAGAATTTAGTATTCAGTTCTAAAATCGTATTGTGTACTTTTACTTTTTTCTGTATTTACTTTTTTAATTTTTTATGTACGTTTATCATTTTCGTTTTCACCAACTTTTTTCTGAACTAATTCATTAATGGATCCCACTATTTTCATTTCTAGGAAGACCCAGTGAAATGGGTGGTCTATTTTGGTGAGTGTTTGTTAAAACAGGGTGGTAGATATAAGGGAGAAGAGGTGGTATTCTGACAAGGAGAATACAGTCAAGGAAAAAGGTGAAAACACCCTTTGGGTGTTTTCAACTTTTTTGATACTATTTGGAAATTTTATCCAAAACGAAACCGAAAAAACGTAAACATACACAAAAAAACATCTTTTTCATCATCATTACAAAAATAAAAACTGAAAAACGTAAACGTACAGCCCCTAAGTGTTTCTCCTCTCGTCCCTTTGTTGTTAGGTACTTGCCTAAATGTCAAAGGATATCACAATTATGGCACAACGAATGGTTGAGATGCAAAATAAAAAAATAGTTGACCTTTATTGTCAGAGAATTCCTTCAATTCGTCAAATTTCGTCCATTATTTTGTAGCACTTTATTTCCATCACCTAATGAGCTAGACCAGAGATTGAATTAGGTGGGACTACGTAACCGCCGTAGATATTTGATTTTCTGAGTCAATTATTTTTATGGGGCTTGTGGCAAAGGGAAACTTGAGGAGAAACAGTTCTTGGGTCATAAAGCATCAATGCAAATCTATCTACAGTATTTGTTTATTCTCTCAAATATTTTCAACTTTTGGCATTTTGACAAGTACCTAGAAAAATTGAAAAACAACGATGATATAGATAACATGGTAGATCCAGATGGCCGAGATAAAAAAAAAATTACAAATACTTAATCCCAATTTAATGGGGGAAATCTCTTCAACTAATTAAATTTCGTCTATGATTTGTATCACTTCATTTGCGTAATTTGAATGTTGTGCCCGCGAAGGGTGTCGGAATAAGTTGCAAACACATATAATATGTTTGTGAGCTCAAACAAAGAATAAAATCATAAAAATTACTTTGATTAGTTGTGAGTCAAACAATACATTTATCTCCATGCTCTATTTGCAAAGGAACATTGTCCTTACAATGTGAGGTACCATTAAGTGTTCAAAGGATCTACCTTGAACACCTTAGAAACAAGTATATTACCATTGGGTTGAGGTGCGGAGTAAGTCATGGTTAGCGCACCTACAATATGTACAAGTATAATAGGTTCCAAAGCGCAGCATCCAGGATTCAAGAGCCCAAGACTTTTTGTCATAATTTCTCTAAGTGTTCACCACTTGAAGTTGAAACTTAATCTAATATCCTTCTTTGTACAACAAAAACACACCCATTGTGATCACAATCAAAAGAGAACACAATCTTCAAATTCTAAGCTTTTACACATTTATCTTCATAATAAACCTTGTAGTTAAGAAATAAAATTTAGATAGTTGTATCAAAAATGCAAAAGGGTCAAGTCCTTTAAGACACAAGCTCTAACATATTTTCGCTAGGAAAAAAAAGAGCTTGTGACACACAAAAAATCTCTTCTTGAAAAAACTAGAACATAAGTCTTTATATGTAGGATAAATCAAGTGACACTATTAATCTTTGCAAAAAGTTGAAATTGTGCAAATAAGTATTGTCATAAACCATCGCAATGTATGCTTATGGACCAATAAAAGAGAAATAAAGCATAATAATCTTCAGTAAATAATCATAGAGTAATTAGTACTCCAAATATTTTGCAAGATGTATAAAATATATTTTATTAAAATACTTCAACATGCCCCACTTATTTTGAGAAAAATAAAGATATTACATAATAGCAAAGATAGAATATCATGCATCGTGAAAGTGGTTCTGCCTGAAAACTTTCAATTAGCATTCAACAATTTCCATACTAGAGTCAAAGTGGACCAGCCTTGTTTTGACTATTTGGGGACACGTAGAATCCTATCACACACATGATATTCAAGGTATTTTAAACCAAACTTCACAAGCTAGCACATTACGGCTTTGTACTCTATAAAATTAGCCAAAATCTCATTAGAAGCGGCCCTACTTCCACAATCATATGTATGAGTCTATCAAAGATGCTCCAACAACTAATTAAGACATCCCACCATAATGGTAATATATATAATTCATTAAGGAGAAATATCAACCTCCAATATCGTTACCAAAAGCATGTACATTCACAAAAGAGATGGACATTATATCATAAGACAAGAATAAGAGATATATAAAAACAACTCACTCCATAGTTCATTCATCTCCTGCTTAGTTGTTGGGATCTCCAGTTCCTAGAATGTTGTATCTTTATAAGTGACTTATACAAATATGTGCTTAGGTCCCATACCCCCTCGATGTACTTCAGACCTCTGCCTCTACCTAGAGTTTCATAATTTTTCAACAAAGGTCTGATTAACATATGGTATTAAACATACTTTCTGAAGCACGAAGAATATGATCACCAACCTGTTTTTCCATTGATAAGGCATTACTTGCCTTACCGTACCTCGGTTATGTACTTCCATCAAGCTAGATGGCCAACAGTTTATCGAGGCAATGCTTCATAAAGTTTATCGATGTAACACCGTCACATCTCTAATTTGGGACATATCTCGAGCCATAAAGAATTCATCATCAAAAGACAAAGATCCATCAATTTTTCTTTTATCCAAAAGCCATGTAATAGGCTGTTCTAGTGTCATGTTGGTAATCAGTAGTCTTACTACTAGGAGTCATAGACTTATAACCTGTAGCCTACTAACAGGAGCTGGTTTACCTTTTGGCCAATGGTCTGTTCCATATCACAGATGCCTCTTTCCCTTGCTTTTACAAAATTCTTTGAAACTTCTTTAGCTTGAGTTTTTGCCCTAAATAATCTTTTTTTAATATTTAATTACTCATTTACCCCATTTTCAACTTTATTTACCTATCTAACCCATTTTTAGAAATCTCATTTTCAAAAGAGAGATTTCAAGCTGAGAAAACGTCGTTCCAAATCACGTTTTCAAGCAAACGTTACTATATTTAATGGAAATCTCACTTTCAAATAGAGATTTCAAGCCACGTTTTTCAAGCAAACGTTAATATGAAAATCTCACTTTCAAAGAGAGATTTCAAGCTGAGAAAACATGGTTCCAAACCACGTTTTCAAGCAAACGTTACTATGATTTTGAAAGTGAGATTTTCAAAAATGGGTTAGATAGGTAAATAAAGTTGAAAATGGGGTAGAGGGGTAATTAAGTAATAAAAAGGATTATTTAGGATAAAAACTCTCTTTAGCTTGGGTAAAAACTCTAACTTTTATTTCTCTTTTTGAATGTAAAAGTAATTTGCCTTTTTCAGTTTTAGTTTTGACATTTGTCTTCAAAATTCTTGAAACATTTCAAAGAAAATTAATTTTGTGAAAATTCAAGATATCAATATCAAAGAATGACCTTGTCTCTAAAAATTTTTAGGGAATTCAAAATTTTTGGCCTTGTACTATCAAAAACTTTTAAGCCTTTCCAAAACCTCAAAAGTAAATTGATGAAAAAAACTTGCCAATACACGATGATGATAAATGCATCACTAGTATATATATTTTTTTGGTTAAGAGAAAAAATATATTATATTGAACAAGCTGTCCCAGCAATACAAAAGGAGAGCTACAATTTTTTACAGATCTACAATATTTTACAAACGTTTAACAGAAATAAAGATGTTGCCTTATATTTTACAGACAAGCAAAAAGGAAGCTATCGATTGTCCATATTTGCATGGTTAGATCTAAAAGCATCACTAGTATATTTTGTCCATGCATATGTACGTCTTTTAAGTGCTCCAACAAGTGAGGCATGACGATATAGTGTTGTTCGGTTCATAGGCAATAACCATAACCAAGTGTACCACAAATCATCTCAATTAGTGACATGTTCTGATGTTCATAGACAATTGCAAGATATATAGCACAAATCAAGATCCATAAATGTGTGCTTGTTTTTGCGGTGCATGTATACCAATCACATAGCACATGCAATATCCTCACCTTTTTCTAGTTATGTACAACTATAAAGACAACAAATGCTATATCATTGCTACTTTCCATCCAACAATAAAATTTAATGGCATAAGCAATTCCTTTATGCATTTATATATGTGGACATATTTCAGGAATTATGTAAGGAGTTTTCTTTAGCATTAAAATTCACGTCAAAAAACAATATACATAGCACCCGCCTAATTTTCATTTTTCATTTTTCATTTCTTTCCTTGCTCTTTCGTATCATGTCTCAAGATGTATAGGATGTGAAGACCAATGCTATACCCACATGGATTTTTCAGTGTAAGGCACGCCAAATTTAAGAACCACACACGTTAAAAGAGGCCCCGAGGAAAAAAATTTACATGAGAACAAACTTTACATCAAGTAGTAAATCAACCTTGAGTATGACACTTTTTTCATAAATCTTATAATTAGACTAAATTGTAGAAAACGACCATGAGATATACTTTAGCCAATTACCTATACAACTTTCAACGTGAAGCTAGTCATCGATCCTTTCTTACGAGCATGTTGTTTTAACATAAAATTCATATCACTACAAGAGAAGGAACTTTTAGCGACAAAATAAAATCAGTGGCTAAGAGTGACTTTTACCGTGCCCTCGTTAAGACCTTTACCAACGGATTTATCTGTCGGTAAAAGTTTTTAGCAATGGACTGTTACTGACGAAAATTCTATCGCTAATTGTAATTTTCTTATTTTTCAAAAAAAGAAGATTTAAAATGGTTTTTTTTCAACGGATTTTTAGCGACGGACACATTCCATCTGTAAAAGTGTAATTTTTAATTATTTAATAACCTTTAGCAACAAATTTTTAGCTAATAAAAATTTGTCACTAAAGGTTATTAAATAATTAACAAATAAGGAAATTACAATTAGCGATTGAATTTTCGTCAGTAACAGTCGTTGCTAAAAAAATTTACCAACTAAAATCCTTCGCTAAGGGTTACTATAAAGGATGAAAACCTAACCCTTCCTTGTTTCCACCTGCCACGAAACTTTCCTCTTCTTCTAACTCCCCTCCCCCCCCCCCCCCCCCACAAATTTCAGTGTAAGGCAGTAACATAACCATTAATTGCCTACATGTCTTGTTCAATAATGTTTTCTACCTGCCATTTTTTTTTTCATCAAATATCATGTGACGGGGCAGGGCTCATTTGTGTGTTGATGCAACCTGAGTATACTTTTAGGTAAGGATGCTAACCCGGGAGACATGCATTGGATCGAGGATATCCATAAACATTTATCAATATATAACTCTTTTCGGTGTGTAAAATCTTGTTGAATTCTTTTATTTGTAATGTGTATTGACTCTAGAAAGACTTCTTATTCAAGTCTACTTTTACCTTATAGAGATGTTTGGTTTACCAAATTTTACAATGACAACAGAGATCTTTGAATTATGGTCTAGCTATATATAGATATCTTGCACTGCCCATCGAGAAGGAAACTAGGTTAGCTATGGATGTCTTGCACACCAAACTTGTTGCACAGGGTTTATTTCCTTGAACATAGTGTTTGGTGTTGTTGCATTTCTTCTCTTGATTTAAGTTTTCAGAAGGAAATTTGATATGATTCTTTCCTTGCCTTTTCTGTTTCCATTTTAGTTCCAGATTGAGGTTGCACTCTTCCCTCTGAAAAATGCATTGATCGTTTAACGTTGATGTTTGTTTGTCGGATAGTTTTATTGCTTTTTTTTTTTCATTTCAATTGCGTAACTGAACTTTAGAAATTTGGCAGTGACTGTGTATACTTCAACATTTAGCTTTTTTGGATTGCTACTAGGACATAACTTGTGTTACTTTGGTGAGTTTGAGGGAGGTAGGGACCTCTTCCGCCTACTTCCACCCTCTTTTGTGGGGAAAAAAAAGCTAGTGATAGTATAGTTTACTTAGTTATTTTAGGAACACTGAGGATTTTTTCTTGTCACGGGCTATTGGAATTTCTTCTTGGGAAAATTAGGAAAAAGTGGGTTTTGGGGTAACACTTTTAGGGATGGTGGGTTTGTTTTGAACAAGGGGAACTGCCGTGGGTTAGGTCATGCCCTATCAGTTCGTGCAGCAATAAAGATGACAAGATCTTATAAACCTAGTTGTATATTTTTACAAGAAACAAAGAAACCTGAAAAGTTTGTTACCTCAAAGTTCCTAAAAATGGGTTATACGAACGCTATTGGTGTTAACCCGGGAGGCACCTTTGGTACAAAAGAGGGCCTGTGGGTTGGCTGGACGAAGGATCTTATTGGCATGGTCCTGTACACAGATAAGAACTTAATCCTTGTATTAGGATATTGTTGGTAATTCTTGAGTGTCGGGGTTTGTGTATGGGCATCCGACTCTGGCGAAAAGGAAGAAGATTTGGGATAAAATCTCTACAGCTCTGTTGTTGGTCAGATCCCCATTACTTCTTATTGGGGATTTCAATCAAGTCTTCACACCTTCTGATAAGACTGGGCCTAACTCGAACAATATTCCTGGTTATGATAGCCCGACAGAGCTCCTGAGATCGTATCATCTAATTGATTTGAAATGGGTGGGACCCTCGTTTACTTGGACGAATAACCATAAAGATCAGTCGTGCACTTATGAGCGTATTGACCCTGGATTTGCAAATATTGCATGGGCCTCTTTATTCACTCAAGCTACTTTAACAAATCTGGGGATCCAATCATCGGACCATGCACCCTTACTACTGGATACTTATCCGTCAATTTCTAAACTTAAATGACCCCGGCGTTTTGAAGCTATGTGGCTAAAACATCCCCTAGGTAAACCTACTATCTTTAAAGCCTGGCATCAAGTGGTGGAGGGATCTCCACTCTACCAAGTGACCACATGGGGTGCAATTATGATGAAAAACTTGAAGAGTTGGAATAAACAATATTTTGGTCATCTACACACTCAGTTCAAGGATACCATTGCTCAGGTGACCCATTTCCAAAGTTTACTCCCTAACACTGAGGCTCAACATTTGGAACAATTTACTCGGCACAGATTAAACTGGCTTATAGAGTGTGATACCAAGTTTTTCCATCAGTCTACAAAAATCCGGCATAACTGGAACCGTATAATTACCATTATCGATGGAAACAATATTACCCACACATCACATAAATCTATCGAATTTTGGATGGTATCTCACTTTCAAAGTATTTTCTGCCCTCCAAACCAGACAACCAGCTTTCTACCAAATTTGACTATAGTGAACGGTATTACAAATTGCCTCAACGATACGCATATAAGGTATTTGGCTAGACCCTTTACAGCCTCAGAAGTTAAACTCGCTCTTTTCCAAATAAAACCTCTTAAAGCCCCTGGACCTGATGGAATTCCTGCTCTTGTATATCAACATTGCTGGGATTTTATGGAGCGCCCTATTACTGCTGCTGTCGTATCCTTCCTTAGATCGGGGCACATGCTACGGGTAACAAATAAATCCTTTGTTGTTCTTATTCCAAAATGTAAAAACCCTCAATCTCCAAGTGGTTTCAGACCAATCAGCCTTTGCAATACCATGTATAAGATTATCTCAAAGATCTTGGTAAATCGTATCAAAGGTTCTCTGGGGGACCTTATCTCTCAATTCCAAAATGCTTTTGTGGAAAAGAGGCATATTACGGACAATGTCCTAATTGCTCAAGAATTAGCAAACAAAATCAGACTTGCTAAAAAGACAAAGGGTATCTTGGGAGCTATCAAGATGGATATGAGTAAGGCATATGATCGGGTGAAGTGGAACTTCCTTGAGGCAATACATCTTATACATCTCATCATGCAATGTGTATCTACAGTTTTGTATGAAGCACTAATCAATGGAACGCCATCGAAATGATTTCAACCTAAGTGTGGTCTCAGGCAAGGGGATCCGCTATCTCCTTATCTCTTTGACCTTTGTGCTGAAGGACTATCTGCAGCTCTTTCGAAGGCCCAAGATAAGCACTTGATTCCTGGTATCAAAGCAAGCTTGAATAGTCCTCTTATAAATCACCTATTCTTTGCTGATGATGCCATAATTTTTACAAAGATTACGCCTCAATCTGTTGACTCGATTAAAATAATCCTGGAGGTTTATTGCTCAAAATCTGGCCAATAGATAAATTTCACAAATCCTCCGTCACTTTGAGTCCAAATGCAGTCTGACTGATGTTGACTTTGTAACCAAAAGCTTGGGATTTAAATCAACAACAACTTTTGGATCCTACTTGGGAACCACGCTCGATGTCACTACTCAGAGGAAAGAGATTTTTTGAGAATTGATTGACAAAGTAAGAAACTGATGTACGAGCTGAAAAAGGGTTCTTCTGAATAAAGCTGGACGGGCCACTCTTATCAAATTCGTTCTTCAATCTTTACTAATTTATCACATGCAGGTATACTTTCTTCCCGCTCATATATGCCACAAGATTGACTCCTTGCTAGGTAGATTTTGGTGGTCGGGAAATGAGAACAATCGTGGCATGCATTGGATCAATTGGCATGCATTATGTGGACCGCTGGAATTTGATGGGCTTGGCTTCAAAGATACTAGGCTGTTTAATCAAGCTCTGCTATCCAAAACTGCATGGAGAATTATAGCCAATCGGGAATCCCTTCTTGCCCGAGTAATGCAAGGTAAGTATTGCACTCGTCAAAACTTCCTCAACTCGTCGAAAACTGGCAACTTCTCGAATGGATGGCGTGGCGTTCTTTGGGACGGAAAACTCTTCGCAATGGACTAAGGTGGCAAGTCGGCCAAGAGAGAGAAAATGAGTTGGTGGAGAGTTAAATGTGGAGAGAGAAATAAAAGAAAAAAAGTATAAATATGTAAAAATACCTACAAAATCTTTCTTAATTTGGAAGTAATCAAATTTTGTGAAACATTCCAAAAAAAATATGATCAATTAATGTCGGACGGAAAAATTATTTTTTAACGAATGTACCGCTATCGGCACCCAAGAGGCCATTTGCAACAAACGAAACCAGATACGTGTATCTGGAACGGAGGCGAACCACAGTAGATGTACTACACTTTTCCCATTTACTATATTGTCCATCCTAAAAGATGTGATGGAAATAAAATCGTGCCCTTATAAGAATGAATAAAATGATAAATGATGAAGTGAGCTTGAAAAGGTTCTATTGGTAAATTGACTACGTGGTTAGCTTTCATGGCAAAAGTTGGCGGCCTATTACACAGCTATAGATACGGGCTGCTGGTACGTACTCGGCAGTTTTCCAAACTGACCTGGGGTCTGCTGCAACTCCCTCCCACCCTCGACCCTAGACCTGTATTATTCTCTCTCCCAACCGTCACTCCTGTATTTCACTAGAGGTGTTCGACGAAATTCCTCAAAGAAAGAACAAGTATAATGGGAGTTTCGTTCATGGTTTCAAAGGCAGGGAAGAGGTACAGGCAGAAGCCGCTTGTGATTGACGACAAGGAGGATGAAAATGGGGGCCAAACCGAGAACCCACGTAGAGACACCGAGGTATAGTGTCTGGGTTGGTGGATGGTGTGCTTACATTTGCATGTAAAAGGAGGGTTTCCTTTTTTTGTGAAGAGTTCGTGAAACTCTTTACGCTCTCTCTTGATGGCTGTTCCTTCTTTTTTTCTCTTTCGTTTCGTGATTTTAATTCGTTCACTTTGAGTTCTTGTAAATTTCTTGATATGAAACACAAGTACGGTTTGACTAGTCGAGCTTGGGTAAAACGAACGGGTCTAAGACAATGTTGAACGTTCAGATCCTATTCTAGTTCTAGCCGGAAAAAAGTCGAAAAGGGACAAAGATTATGAGAAAAAGCTCCTGAATTTATCTGGCAGAAGGGGGACCATATTGTTTTATTTCTTGTCCTTGAATAATTAGGTGGACATTACATGATTCGTGGTGATTGATTGTGTTAAGGGACAAAAAGAAAATTCTTAGGATTCTGCTGTACTTCTTTTTTTTTTGTTACTGGGGCTGCTTGGAGTTCGGTCAGGACAACTTTCCAGTTTTTCTATCAATTAGTCAACTTTCTTTAACAGATATTTAAGGCGTTTTTTGTGTTCATGACTTGCATAGTGGTTCACTTTTTTCACTTTTTCTTGTTGCAACTGCAAAAAATAGCTCAGACTCTACTATATCTTGCCAGAATGGGGGCAATATTGTTTAATAGCCTGTTCCTTGAATGGTTAAGGGGCATTTAAAAATTCTGTTAATTTTGTGTTTAACATTATTAGGTGGTACATGTAATCTTTTTCTTCAGATTGTAAATTCTGCTTCTTTATTGGGTTACCAGGGCTGCTTCAGATTGTTAAATGTTGAGATGTAATCCCGCATCAGAAGTACTAATTATACTTGTATATACAAGCCTTGTGGGCCTCTCCCTTCATGACCAATTGGTTTTGAGTTGGATAATTTTATATTAAACTCCTCTATACTTTCCGGCACTGTCCAACTTACTTATTGAATTGCCATGAATGCTTCTTTGATTATATCTGTTGGACCACTTCGCCTTGCAAATTTTAATACTATTGTCTATATTAAATGCTACAACCCAGTACCATTGGAATACTATGGTAAGTGTTTGTATTCATGATCATAATAGCCATACTACAGTAAGGTTTTTTTGGAAAGAAAATGAAAGTAAATGCTCCTGTAGTATGCCTATAATGATCAAATATATTTATGGATCGGTAGTTTGCATTTAAGGAAATAGTTGCTACTTATTAACAGAACAAGTAACTTCGCCAAATAAGGAGTGGGTTAGTGGGTAACTAGATGATCAATTAAGGTTGTACTTGTCTTGTAGATAACTTGTTCATTATACTTTTGTTGAGTCCAAGAGAACTGCCAATTTAGACTTTTGGTGTGACTATCGCTGAGTACAAGCCAACAAGCTTTATGCCTGACAAATTGCTTGCCTACAACTTTTGACGTTTTCGAAAAACTAAGGTAATTGCATGGCAGTCTAACCGTATAATAAGACGTGCCCGGATCATCTAGAAACGCTGCTGAAGACAGTGGGGGTGCGTATTTGCGGTCCTACGGTAGTTTGGATTTTGGCCTTTTCCTACCAGAAAAACAATTTGGGAGCAGACTTTCACAAATCAACTTAACCCTGATCTTAAGATTTTAATAGCTTGAAATATGCCCAGTTTCCCATGCTTTTTTGGAAACATGTTTACCATGCAATAACCTTATGTAAAGGGTCAACCTTATCTATCGCAAAAGCAAGCTCAGACCCTACTTCATTTGGCAGAATATGGGCAACATCATTTATTTCTTCTTATTCTGATGGTAATGTTCTGCGTATCTGAGGATCTATGGTGAGTTCTCTACGAGTTTACCTTTATAACATCATTTTCTTAGAATAGTAGGCTCATGCTAGTCTTTTCTGTTAGCAGGGGCGTTTGGATTCAGTTTGGTTAGATAGCCGTGATATGCCTTTCTATTGCCCACTATTTTCTAATTTTGGTTTCTGTTTATGGAAGACTTTAAGTGACCACTTGAGGAATTTCATTCATGCCTCTATTATTGCCTATTCGCATATTCTCCTACTTAAAAGTAAATAATTTGCACTAGTGTATAGTAGGGAAAGCTTCGTGGCATGAGTAATAACTAATATGCGTGTGAATCAGATCATTAGATGAGAGCTAGACTACTTACTTCTGTTTGCACTGAAGAGAACTGCCAAGTTTAGACTTTTGGCGTGATTATGGCAAAGTTTTCAGGGTCAAGCAACAGGTTTACATACTTGTACATGTAACATTTGCTGAAAAACCACGATAACTGCATACTCACCAAACATGAAGATGTGTCCGAACAGTTTTTAGACGTGCCACTGAAGAAACTTGCTTGCGTATTTGCCTGTTAAAGCTCACTGTAACATTATCATTGGTAACAGATAACAAGTATGGGAGCAGACTTACACAAATCAACTTGACCTCGATCTTCATGAATCCGAAAGATTTGCATAGGGATGATGTCTGATATATCTTAGTTCCATGCATCATGCAAAAAATAATTTGCTCGGCGATGAATCTAAAGGATCAATAATGTTAAGTACCTTTTGTTTCCTTAGGTTGATTGCATCTAATCTGAATTTTTACTTCTAATCTGAAGTTGTTACTTGGTGGGAGAGGTTTTGAACACTCTTTCTTTGACGTTGTGAATGATGCTTCATAAGCGGTATTAAACAAAGCTTGACACCTATGCTGATGTCAAAAGTGGCTTAAAAAACGACAAAACTTTTATCGAAAGTACTTTCAGGAATCTAGTATCAGGGTCATATATTGCCTACTATTTGCAATGTATCTTTTTCAATCCTCAAACGCTTTATACCTTATGAAAATTGGTTTCATGTTGCCGCCACCAACTATTTTGGGATAAAGGCTTAGATGATGATGAAATAAATTGTACCTTAGATGTTGTTAAGCATATTTTATAACCCATCATATGCTAATTTATGAAAACCGGTGCTCTCCTTCAGTGATACTATTTGGTTTTCATGGGCTACTTTGGTTCTCCATTTTGAGGTTGAATAATGAAAGCCTCTCAATTATGACGCACCAAATTTCATGTTTTGCAACTTTTAAGAGTAAAAATAGGTGGGTTTCTCCTTTTCCTTGTTATAAATGTCTTCGGAGTCGATTCCTTCGGAATCATTACTGGATCTTTTAGAAGGCTTGGCTTATTTATTTTAGAATATTTTCACCCCTTTACGGTGCCTTGTAATACATAAATGTCTATTATTTGCTTCAATAAACGGAATTCACCTATTGATCTTGTTATGGATTATCATCCTTACATATCACTTGCACTTATTGGAGTAAGGTGCCCTTATGCTTTCATGGTTCTTTTTGCTTTTCATGCTGAAATTTATGCGTTGCAAGAAGTCTAGTGCATTATTAGTGTGACTGGGTAAATAAAATGTTGGTTCATCGTCCCATACCCCATCCGAGTTTGGTATTGTGTTAGATGTAGTACTTGTAGAATGTTTTTATACTATCTGGATGTGAACACTGAATATCATCTCTGAGTGACGATAGTGTCGGCGTTTTGAGGGTTATAGGAACAATATATTTTAAGGTTATTTTGAAAATCTTATTTCTGTCATATTTCCGTCATTTCAATATCTACCAACTTTCTTATTTGCATCATTCCTTTCTCTGTCAGTTCTGATATATTGCATTTCGTTTTTACAGTGCATTAGTGCAATATATTCATCCTTGAAATGGAGCATAGCAATTCATTTCCTGGTATATTATAACACTCGAGTTAAATTAACTGAACAAAATTTGCACACAGGGTAATGTCGCAGAGTTGGGGGATAGAGTTGCCAATCATTCAAGTACTTCCGGCAGATCTGGATCACACTTCATTTCAGCAGGTGACACCAAATATCTTTTATGGAACAGTGGATGAGAAGCCCTTAGTCTGATGGTTTTGATTTCTGCAGATTATGAGGCTTCTTTTTGTCTAAACTTGTTTCCGAATGGGTTTTCTGTTGGCAAAGGTGGCGAGGTAAGACTCCGTAGTTGATGAACTCGGATATCTGCCTGTGATTGGCAGAAATAGTTACTCTGTTATTTTACACTCAGTTAAAGTTAGCATTTATCTTTAAAAAAAATTCCCATTTATTTACTGGTACTTGTTGGAATTTTGCAGTTACATGATGTTACAAAGCAGCTGCGTCCCTATGACAGGGTATCATAATCACTTTTCTCCGTAAGTATATCAAATTCATTTTATGCATGGTGGTAAACTGAGATTATAGTCTGACCTCATTAAATACGTAGGCCTTTTTTTCAAATGTTATTTGACTAGTAAAGATGTGATATTTCTACAAAGCAGGTTAGGGTTATCCTACTTTGATGATTCATGGACCAACTCATCCTATGATATATATATATTTCTTTACTTTTGCTTCAAAAGCAACGAGCTTAACTACAGGGTATTTTCCAAGCAGTGGCGAGGCCAGATACTTTTTCTAAGGTGGGCAACGTATGATAATAGGAGCTCAATCTCAATAAACCAACAAAATAATGTGTAACACATAGTTATCTCAATTATTTTGAGGCGGGCAATCTTTCTTCCTATAACACTTTAACCATGTTTCTCTAAATAAATTACTAGTAAAAGCCTCATTTTCCCCTAAGATCATGGTGGGCAATTTACATCTTTCTCTAGCAGATCCCTCTGGGCATCAAAAGTAGGTCCAAGCATTCCTCTTTTGGGCAGGTGGAGCAAAAGGTGGCCTTACCAGTTGCCTCTGCTTCCAAGGGTCCACATCGTGATCTTATTTATGAACCACATAGTATAAAATCTAGGTTACCTGGCACCTTTGATACCGGCATGGGTCAATTTGAGTTGATTGAATTCCTTAGGAACTTCGGCCTAGTGGTATCTACACTTCCTGTCTTACAGGCCACTGGTAAGAATAGACGAGATGTAAATTTTCCAAAACGTTTTATGAGATTTTAGATAAACCAAAAATAAAATTCTAAAACCTCATTGTTTTCTTAACTTGTGGCATTTGCATTTGAAACCATATGTGCATGTGTGTTCTTGTATGTGGGTAGTTGACCCCTGCGCGCCGGGGCGGGGGGGGGGGGGGGGGTCGTAACAGAGAAAACGAGACTGTGAAAGGACAACAATATGGACATACGGGGTACAAACTTCTTGAAAAGCCAAAGGACCCCCTCCCTTAAGCATGATTTGTGTAATTACGTGAAATCTAAATGATCACATCCTCACGTAAGGTGCTCACTGAACGTATTTAATATTCGTGTAAGACAGGAATATACCGTAGGTGGTTGGTATCGCGGCAGCTGACTGGTTGCAAGCTTGCTCGGTGCAATTAAGGCCTAAGATGAAAATAAAGTTCATGCAAAGTACAGGTCATTGTGGTGCATCTTGTCCTTTTAGATGCAAGGATATATCACGAATTGTGTAAGTCATGATTTCACAGCCTTCACGCCTCCCACCCGGGGTTGGTGGGGGGTTTGGGGGGGGGGGGGGGGGGGGATGAACATGCACCAGACAGAGAGAAAAAGAACAATAAATTTTTACAACGTCTACAGGTCAGCCTAGATCTTGTGTGCTCCTTGTTGAGCCTGAAGAAGCGAATGTGTCAAAATGAAAAATGAAGCCTGTGCAAGAGGAGCTCAGTCATTAAAAGGGACTAGATCTAGCAAAGAGGAGCAATACTACATTTGCTTCCTTCAACAATGAGAGCTAGATGCACTATAAGCCAATTTTATAATTTCACCACCGGTTAAGAATGATCTGGCATCTCCTGAGATTATCATTGTCAAAGCAGTACTTGGGGCATCCAGCAGACAAAGAAGGCTGCATTCGTGAGTTATAGACACCGAAGGCTCTTCCAAGGAAGCCTCCTACCTATTGTCGTCTCAAAGTTCCTCTATCATCTGTACTTCCTTATCCGTTTTGTGATGGATATTAGGAAGCTGAAATATGTCAACGCGGCCCTCCTTGGGAAGTGGTTGTGGAGGTTTACAGTCGAAGAAAAATGATCGATGGATGTGGTGGTTGTGTAGGATTTACGGGTTTGGGTGATGTTTGATGGGAAAGCTGGTGTTTTCCAAGGGTCTCATGGCTTGAGCTTGTGGTTGGGATAAATAGAAATTGGGAATGCTTTCATAAGTTTATATACTTCTGGTTTTTTCCTCTTTTCATTGAAGAAGTATATATATTTTCAGTTGAGGGCTCTCAAGTGGGATTCTGGCTAGGACAAGTGGGTACGAGTTGTTGCGTAATTCTTTTCCTTACTGTTCAGTTTATCTAGCAATAAGGAGGCTTTGGTGGCAAATTTGCTATCCCTTAATGCAGGCAGAAAGTAAATAGAAATGTAGTAAGCTCTCTTCCCTACTTTGGCTGTTGAGTTCTAGGATGGAGATCTTATTTCTGCTTTTTGAGTGAGGTAGTTGATATGAATATGATACCAAGAACTTCCTTGTTTCTCTTTCTTGTTAAAATGGCGACTTTATCAGAATAGCAGAATACAGGCATGTGTTTTTTGTATAGCCAATGGAAGAAATAAACTTGCTGTGGGATTGAACACTGAAATGATTTAAAAGAACAGCTATAGCACGACACATGCTGTCAATTCAATTTGATGATATGTGTAGTTATTTTAGTTTGACTTCCGTGCCGATCTATGTCTTTACTATGAATGAATAAGCCAGCTGCAGATGGATAGATGGATAGTCAGTCTTTGCTAAGATTCATTCTGCATCCTTATTGTGCACATAATTTTCTTTAGGCAATTGAGAATGGATATTTACCTGGAGATACATTTGGTGACATACCATGCAAATATGTCGATGGAGCCGTTCTTTGCGAGGTGAGATGCTGACTACTTTATAATAAGGCTTGAAAGGAAAATGCATTTCTGAGGAGTTCTATATCGATGTTCTACTACTTGTAGATTGCATGCCCCTCTCAAAAATTCGTCTCTTGGAGTTGAAGATTGTCATAAGCATAAACTTCTAAAATCTGATTTTGTAACACTGGAGACGTGAAGATCTCTCCTATGCACCTATGGTCTTTCACATCAGCGGAAAAGGTGGTGGACCTTTAAAATATTTCATGATCCACATCCATATAGCAAAGGTGGCAAACAAACAGAAGTGTTGGAGAGACGAGGATTTTCCCAGCGTTAGAAGCTCACATGCAAGATCCCTAATTTTCTTGATATTTGTTGACTTGATCTTATGTCTGCTTGTTTGCTCATTTGGAGCGTTAGATTTGGACGCCTAACTCTATTATCAGTTCTGGTCATGCTTATGACAACTAACCTATTAAACTGCTAGATGAACTTTTCTGTTCTTTTTTAAAGTTTGGAATCAGTTGTCCGAATCATAATATGTGTTCAAAGTGAAGAAGAGCAGTACAATATTTATGTGACTTTTCTCTTGACACCATGTATAGAGCAGGAAAACTAGATCAGATTGGGGCACCTGATCATTTGGATTGATTTCCAATTTTTACCTTGTGACCTCCTTTTCAATTCTAGGAACTTTGAAGGATTGCGTTCTTTCTTGTGATCTTTATTTAATGGCTAGATATATGATCGAAGGTGTTGATGAGTGACATACTTAGCTATACTGTTTGTTGTTTTGCATATTCCAGGATTTGAAGCCTAAGACTTTCTTTCTTGTAAAATTATCAAATGGAAGTAAAACAACGCTTCTAAAATATTAAATTTGTGAAATTAATAGCCAAGGATAGATTTTTTACAAGACAGTTGTTCTTAGATTAGTTCGTATTTCGAACAAACCATTTTTTCTCTTTAACTTCATATTTTTGAGCTGGAAAATGGTTGCTCCAGAAAGATACAGAATTTATTTCAGAACTCGAGACAGTATTGCCTCATAGCCAAGTGATTACTTCTTTTCATGGAGCAGGCCCCGTATAATTTAGATCTCCCTCATCCTCACTGTACCAGATTTTTTGCACCTAGTTTCTTAATTCTCAGAGACATCAAACTGCCTTCTAGAGATGTTTCACTGATTTAGAGCTGATGCATGTGTCCTTTGTGCAGATTCGAGACTATCGTAATATTTTTTTGGAGGGGAATGGTTCTTCTTCTATTGAAAAATCGCCAATCATTTATAAAGTTGAGCTCCAGATGTGCATGGAGAGTGTTGTCAAGGACATCTCATCATTTTCAGATGCTTCTTGGACCTACAGTGATCTGTTGGTCAGCGGAACTTTTACATAGTTTGCTGCCTTTGTTTCCTGCTACCATAGTATAAGATTCATCTATGTTGCTGGTATTTCAGGAAGTTGAATCTCGCATTCTTAAGGTTTTGCGACCTGTCCTTCATTTGAATCCAAAGCCAATGCTGAACCAATTTTGTGAAAAAACTCTGACCAGGAAGGTATTTAATCAAAATCTGTTAGGAAGCTCCATTTTCGGCAAAACTACTTACATTTTAAGTCCATAACTTGCGTGTGCCACTTACAAATGTTGTGCTTGTGGATCTATGTTTCCGTAACAGTTGATGCATGTATGTTCTGCGCGTTGGCTTCATCTATTTTCCACGTTTATGTAGACGCTATCTTACATGGACTCTTCAAAGTGCATAAATTACCTATGTCAGACGCTCGATACTTGAACATGGATATGGGATATATGTCCGACTGATCACATAGGATATGCCACTAATAGAGTGTTTCTTTTAATCTGTTTTTGCTTTGAGGTGAGATAATTAAAAAAATGTGCGCCACAGATTACCTAAGGAATAATTGAAAAATAGTAATAGATACAATTATTTTGCCGTGTTCCCCTGTCTTGGGTTAGACAAATCAGACTCTTGGGCACTTACCCGACTCGGACACTTGTGCCGAGTCCATGTGACATAGTGTACACAGGAACATGGAAAACTTTTTGTCTTGATACAGTTTCCATCAATTTATATAATGCAGTGATGCTCAATGTGCATATGCCATACAGTGTTCAAACTCTCTCATAAAAATTTTTAATAGTTGCAAATAATTCTGATCAAGAAAGTTTTCTGCTTACGTTGGTTTAATCATTGTTCTGTTTGTTTCCTTGTTGTTATTCATCTTGTCCTTCTTTTTGCTCACTTAATTCGAGTTCCGCTCTTTCCATGGAGATAATGATGAATGACTTATAATTTACTGGTATGGTTCCAATCAGAAAGTCAACATTTTAAAGTTCCAAACAGTGTTTGGCATTTGTTGCAGCTTGATTTAGGAATTGCCTGGAGTAGGAAGAAGAGAAAGGTGAGTAGTGCATCAGCAACTGACCTTGTGTTCAGCAACACGGTCACTGGAACCAACACAGCAGGAGTTTGTCCTCAGAGTTTGTTGTCTGGGTCTGGTCTAGAAGTTCCATATTCCCCAGAGAGAGTCCAAACTCCTATCCCTACTTCATATGAGAACAATCTTATCCAAGAGACTCCATCAGACTCTTTTTGGTTGAAATACGCATCAGCAGCTAATAATGTTCTTCAAGAGACATCACGGCCTATTCCTGCAAAAAAAACAAGTACCGTTAAACAATCTATTTCAAAAGCTCTTACGCCGCCATACTGTGTTTCTGCAATTAAACAACGTCATAGTAACTGTATCTTTGATCCAAGAATACCAAGTAAATGTCCTTTTGGTGAGTGGGAAAGCCAGGGGGCACCTGTGAGGAGGACTCATCCTCGAGAAGAAACCAAAGCAAGAACCACTGGACTTTTCACAGGAGCAGCTTCCTGGGAGCCATACCGAAAACAATCTTGCTTCTGAAGTACAATGGAAGAACAAACTATTAGAGCAGCGAATTACGGCAAACTATTTGTATGAAAGTAAGGATAGGACAAAGCATCCCACAGTATCGGCGAATAGTGGTCAACAGGTAACTCTCGAAGGTATCCCAAAGCTACAGGCTGAATTGGCCACTTGTAGAGTGAAAGAAGAACCAGTGGAGTTTAGTGAACTGTCCTCTTTGGATCCTGGGAAAGTCTTGGATAAGTCTAAGATGACAGAAATGAGATATAACACTAGTATTCAGCAATTACTTAGGCCATCAACACTTGTCAGAGCTGCTCCCACCAAAGCACAGTTGAAGCACATTGGTTCAAATGTTAGCGAAAGCATGCCAAATGAAACTCTCACCGAGGAGACAAAACCTTTGCGAACTTCTCAGCATTCTATGGCACTCCCAGATTCTTGTCCTGGTGGTTCTGTGCAAAAAGGGGCGTCAGTGCCTACAACGAGAAAACCAACTTCTCGTCTAAAGGGCTCGTTTATTAAGAGAGTTGAATCTCTTGCAAACACCAGTAATTTGAAAGCTTCAGGCATAACTTGCTCTGAACTAGGTACCAACTCTCTTGCAACCACTACGCTTTCAAGTGTTGTCGATGCAGCTTGCCATCAGGCGGGAACTTCTCTTCCATCAGCAGTGACTGACCCTATAGTTGACAGGTTTCTGATCATGAAAACTCTTACAGAGAGGTGCGTTTGAATTTACACTCTCTCACGTCATGTATGATTCTGTGACACTTGGTCTCTGTACGAGATCATGTGCTGTGAGATTATCTTTCGATGCTTTCAGGTACGGGCTGAATAAAAGAGAACGGAACTCTAGTCAACTTCTAGAAAAGAGACCGCTTTTTCGCTCAACCCTATTAGTTGCTTTCCACCTTGGTAACTCTGAAACCCGAAATTTGAATTATTTTGGCACTGATAGCTCTCTTGCAGGATCCCTGCCTGCAAGGCTTAACATCTGTAAAACAAGGACATTAACATTTCTACGAACATCACATTTCTCTCAAAGTAAGCTCTGCCTGACATTTTCCTCTTTCAAACTGATCCTCCTTTTGCTTACAAGTTTCTGCCTTCTCAGACAGTCGTGTCAGTAGCAGTGACGCTCCAAACAAACTGATCATCATGGAGAAGCTTGATGAGGGGATGGTGGAAGCAAGTGCTGTTTATGGACATCAAGCACTTGATCCTGTTGACTGGCCCTGTCTACGAACCTTCTCTAACAGAGTGAGTTCAAAGACTGATATTGCAATTGAAACTTTTACGACCGGAGGACCATGTGTCTCTCTCTCTCTCTCTCTCTCTCTCTCTCTCTCTCTCTCTCTCTCTCTCTCTCTTTCTTTTGAATACGTGGATTGATTATACTTTGTAATTTGCTATTTTTCTGTGTAGTAAAAGCAAAATAATCACTAAATAGTGCAGCCAAAGTCTATTTAAAAAGGTTGTTGCGAAGTCCAAGTAGAGGTTTAGAAAACAAAACCTTGAATTATACGTCTTCTTAATCTTTCATGCAGCTCACTGTACATGCTAAATATCGCTGAACTCTTCAACCAAGGTCTTCAAAAGGAAGACCTTAGAAAGCTCCTCTAAAGTCTGATGTAGAGCAGATAAAATGCTTGAATGTGCATTCTCAGAACCTGCTGTGATTTTTTAACTTGCAAATCCTGTCTGAAAGCTCTCCACCACTGGACCTGATACCAGGGAAAAAAAATCATAGATAGGTCTTATTTGAAAGATCTTCTTAATTCATGATATAATCAACTGATTAGATTTGAGTCTGCCTGGCTGCAAGAGAGCTATTAGCCTGTCACATATAGTGATGCAGATGGCCCATACTTCTCTTGGATAGCTTGATCCCCTTGCTAGAGTCTTGTTGGCGATGGTTTAGTCTTTAAACAACTCTTAATCGAGTTTTAAGATGTAGCAGAACTGAAAATTGTAGCTCTATTCGTGAACAATCTCGTAAAGTTTTAGATTGTTCTTTTTTGCAGAAAAGTTCTCGTTTCTTCCAATTATGTGTCAACTACCTTAGGTTTTGTACGAAGATATGAACTCCATTAACTTTGGAGATATGATTTCCATGGGGAGTAATAATAGGACTTTCTTCAGCTTGTCTCACAAAGATGAGTTTTGGAGTTCAGCTATTATTGTCTCAAGAACTTAAGCTGTCTGATTTAGATGTGTTAATCTTTTATTAGACAAAGAAGTCATTTTACTCATTTATTTGCTGAACAATCTGTCACAATTATAGTATCTCTCTTCTTTTAGAATTGATTAAAGTTCATTGTTAATTTCATTAACCCTACCTTGCGAACAAGCTCGTGAGCTTGGCTTGGCTCGTTTTTTTTTTTAAAATCAAGAGAGCATGAAAAACTCGAAAGGGCTAGCACAGCTCCTTAGAAGGCCACTCTCTCCTACAACTTTTAAGAGATTAAAAAAAGTGACTATCTTCCAAACAAAATATTGATCGAGTCCACCTTAGAGAGTGAGTGAGTCCTACGAGTGAAGTCGAAGAGGTAAGTCAGGCTTTCTACCTTTTTGTTCCCCAAAGTTGCGTTGTGAGAGAGTGGAAGACAGTCAGTTCCACACTTCTACATTTACTGAAGAAAGAGGAGCCGCAAATTATTCGGGAAAAATCACTTCATTACAACCGTTGAAAGGGGCTTTCTGGGTTTCGTTAGCTAATCACCAGTTTCTAGTCCAAAGCCATAATGGGAAGAAATCATATACTACAGGAATTTGAAAAACTCTCTACTGAAAACCCCAGATTGTGAGGTTAGTGGTGTACGGATATACATAAGATTGTAGATTTGCCAATATATAGACACACACAAAAGCATCATTCTTGAAAATAACAGAAGCCACTCAGCATTGGAAACTCTTTTTAAATTTATGCTTTACCAAGCAGATTATCTACCACCTTCAGTACTTCGCAAGTTTCCTGACAGTATCATTTACAAGGAACTTCATGTAGAATATAATCTGCATTATCTAATTGACTTCAATCTCACATGTTGCATATATATCTGGCAGCATGATGCGGACCTGTTTGCTGTTCAGTTCACTTTACTGGTAGGTGTTTGAATTTTTGCGTTGTTAGTTTCTTGAGGCTTTAGCTTACCGTATTTGTGATTCCGAAATCTCTGCAGATGGCACATGAAGGATACCATTTAGTTTGTGATCAAATAGATCATGTTCCTCCTAATATTGAGGGAAGCTCTATTATGCAGCAACCAACTGTTACCGGAAGTGCTACTCCAGCTTCTGGGACATTTGACCTTCCTCCCTTTAGGTTGTTCGGAGATCAATCTCCTTACATGCTTGGTCCAACCAGTAGTACATTGTCAGCCATTATGCCAAGTCAAATGCTATCACAGAATAGCTTCTTTGGAGGCAACTTGCGCCCCCATGAAAACGCCCAGTCTGTTGTTCTACATCTTCATGCCGGTTATGTCTCCAACAACCAACATGACATTACTGGACAGTCCAGTTCCCTGCATCAGCCATGGCAGCAGGATTTCAACAAGCGTGCTTCTCTAAAGTTTCAGATGATACAAAGAGAGAGAGTACAACATCAACTTTTGCAGAGGAAGATGATGATGGGACTCGGGGTGGGAGCAAGTCACCTAAATACAGTGCAGCCAGATGGCAGGGTCCAGGGTCCTGGAAATGTTGCCCATGGACGTTCTAATGATATTCTGAGCGTGGTTGGTTCCACGTCCATGACAATGGGAGGAAATATCCTTAGAACTGGCAATATGCTGCAGAACACTACTCCAGCTGCAGTTTTGGAAAGGATGAGGATTGCTGAAGGCCAACGAAGAGCCTTGAAGGGTGGATTCCCACTCCAAAGCAATGTCGTTAATATGCCAACATGCCCACCAGATATTTCTGCCATGGCATACAATGCAATCAACCAGCAGCCAGCACAACTACAGACTCAAAGACGATTAGGTGCGATTCCACAGCAGCAGCAAGAGACGAGATTCCCGCTCCAGCACTTGGAGGCAAACAGCTTGCCCAAGCACATTGGTCCACCCCTTAGTGAAGTGAGCCATCATCATAGAAATCAGCAGTTGCATACGAGCTCACAACAACTGAGCCCTCATGATACGGAAGCTGGGAATGTAGTGGTGGACCGTGAACGTCTCCTGTACTTGCTTCAATGACTACTGGATCCTTGGGCAGTTGCAATACCAGCTCAGCCATGGAGTTAAGCCATGTACTTAATGGTGGTAGAACAACCCAAACAGCTCAGTCATGGAGTTAAGCCATGGATGGTAAGATGTTGTAATTTAGAAAAACGGCGACAGGCATAGCTGTTATTGTTCCCTTGTTTTCTTGAAATGAAAAAAAAGATGACATGTTTTCAGTCCTGTGCTAGGTTTTTCTTTTTATGGAAGAAAGCGATGTTATTGATTGAAATGGTTACAAACTTACAATCCTTGAGGATTGAAGGCAGTACAACTTGTGGTACCTCCCCATTCCAAACTAGTGTCTCAGTTAAAGTACAAGCAAAGCTAGCTAATCCATGAGCGGCTTCAATATCTGGACGTTTAATATGTTGCAAATTACAAGAGTCGAAACAATGGGCAATCCGCTAAGGATGGCAATGGGCCGGGTCGGATGCGGGTTTCACAAGATCCGCACCCGCCCCGCCACACCAAATATGTAGCCCCGCCATCGGGTTGGGAGTTGATGATACCATCCCTGATCCGATGGCCTTATTGATAAACCGACCCCTCCCCGCCCCGCACTTCCATTTTAAAGATTAAAAGTACAAATTTAGAGGACTCATCTGGCGACGGATCTGTGACCGTGGAGGAGTGGGAATTTGCTGGTGAATGGAACAAGATTGACAATCGGACTTCGTGGACAGTGGCTTTCCGGTCTCCAGACAGATCTGCTTTTAGATTTCATCAAGGACATGGTTAGGAGGTGTGTGGGAAGGAAACAGCGGAAGGCCGATGAACTGAACGGCGAACAACCACAGCAAAAGGCGAAAGGCGACCGCAATAGGCGAGGGAAGGCGAAGAAAGTTCGTGACGTGCTTGGGGTCACCGGTCGACCGCAGAAGGCCACTGAAGTTCATCCGTAGAAGGCGACCGAAGTTCGTACCTACTTGGGAGTGCGGCGGCTGTAGGAGAAGAAAGGAAAGGGAATGGGAAGAAAGATGAAAGGAGGCTAGGGTTTTTCAACAGTTAGTATAGATGGAGTATGGACGGTTGTGATTAAACCTTGATTAAGGTATAAAGTGGAGCGGGGCGGGGCGGTGACACTTAAAACCATACCCACCCCGTATCCGTTGCGGGTTTTAAAAATAAATACCAAACCCGCCCCATGACCCGATTATAGTTAAAAAAATCCGCTCCTATAGGAGCGGGGCGGGGCGGATATCCGCCGGGTACGGGTTGAATTGCCATCCCTACAATCCGCTTCACATCATCAATTATTCCTCCAATTGCAGGCATTAATGATCGAACTCGCATCTCCCTCCATTTGCACAAAATTGAATCCACAGTCATAGTCAACACATGCCGGCCTCCCCTGCTACCGTAGCTTCAGCATATCGGGGGTCCATTACTCCGTAAATCTTCTTGGATAGCGCTGCTAAGACGCTTTTTGAAGAGTCCCGCACAATGACACTACAACCCATATTTTGTGTGTGGAGAAAGATTATTCGCATGTTCTCCTGGTCATTACGACAGTTATCCAAGTACAGGGAAGCTGCATTGTAGAGCTCGATTGCATCCATTTGAGCGCATTGGTAGACAGTAACATTAATATTCTTCCGAGGGAACCAGCATGTTACAGCAAAGAGCTTCATTCCTCTTTCTCTATGCGTGAGTTAACCTCTTTCCACCACGAAAGGACATGGTCTGATCAGCAACGAGTGTCGACGTACATTGCCTGCGTAAGAATTCCCCAGACTTGCGTTGCTAGAGAGCAGCTCCTTAGAATGTGGTAAGTAGTTTCCATTTGAATCCCATGAACAGGGCAAATTGTATCCTCGACAACCTTTCTCTTACAAAGGTTTTCTTGAGTTGGAAGAATGTTTGAACAAGTGCACCATCTGAAAACCTTGATCTTATTAGGAATATTTAGCTGCCATTGAAACTTCCAGTTCATTGGGGCTTTGTTCACTAGTTTCGAATGTGATTTTCCTTGCTTCAGGAGCATCCCGTGATCCATGATCAGGCGGTATGCGCTTGTTACCGAGAAACAACCATTCTTCCCAAAATGCCAAATTCGCTTGTCCTGTTTGAATAGGAGCGGATAGGAATATTCTTGATCAACTGAGCTTCTTGTGGCAAGAATATTCTATCTATAGACCAGTTTTCCAGCGCTTGGTATGGTGATTTATCAAAGCTGCCACCTGTATTTCCTTAGATAATGCATTCACAGGGCTTTGGATCATAAAGGTAGAGAGACAAGGGATCCATTTCTCGCCCCAAATCTGAATTTGTGCTCCGTTTCCGACCGGCCATCTAATCTAATGCCTGCTTAAAGGACCTGTTTTGCTGAAAAAATGCTTCTCCAAATAAATGAGGGTCTAGTGCCAAGTTATGAATCAACTTTTAGGAAAGGAGTGAATCCTTTTTAGAAAATCACTTTCTGGAAAGCACTTTGCGCTTAAAATACTGAAGAGGAGTGAGTCCTTATTATGATTCAACCTCCATCCCGGTTTTGCCAGCATACCCACGCTGAAACCACGTAAACATCTAAATCCCATTCCACCTTGAACCTTCGTTGGGCACATTTTCTCCCAACCCAGCCAATGCATATTCTTTTTCCCCCCTTCCATGCCCCGCCAAGAGTTATCCATCAAATTTTCTAGGTCCTTACATAAACACTCTGGGAGTTTAAAAGTTAAAACATCTCATTGCGTATGTTGGTATTGCTTGTACAACCGCTTTGATAAGCACTTCTTTTCCGGCTTTCGACGGGAATTTTTCTGACCACCCTTGCACCTTGTTCTGGAATCGTTCTCTAAGACAATCGAAGACTTCTCTCTTAGATAAGCCCACTACTGATGGCAAGTCAGGATACTTGTCATGTTTCTCAGCAACTTCAACTCCCATCAGTTCCCCCAGATTCAGCTTCGCGTGTGCATGAGTGTTTTTACTAAACACAACTCTGGACCTCTGAAGGTTATTCTGTTGTCAGGAAGCAGCTCCATACGTCTTTAGGACCCGCATAATCTCTGAGGCTTCTTCTCTTGTTGCTCTAAAAAGAGCAGGCTATCATACGTGAAGAAGAGATAGGAGATCCAGGGGCATTTGTTGCTGCTTGCTACACCATGGATGAGATTTTGTTGTTCTGCATTTCTGAGAAGAGTTGAGAAAGCTTCTGGACATATCAAGAACAGGTAAAGAGGGTCTCCTTGACGGCGGCCTCTTTGAGGAAGGACAAAACCCTGAATAAATACAACAACTGAAAATGGTATTGAACTCACTTGAGTGCTAGTTTTAACAGCTCCAATGGATACATCACTTGGTTGAAAAGTTCTAACACCACACTAGCACTCTTTCAATGATGCTAACGCTTGAATTTCGCTTTCGCCGGTATAAACATTGTGATAGCAAAAATAAGTGAACACCAGTGTTATTAAAGGCGCAGGCGCACCTAAGGCGCAAAAGGTCCCTGGAGCCTAGGCGCAAGGCGCAGGCGCGCGCCTTCTCAAAGTGAGGCGCAAAATTAATATAAATAAAAATAAATAAATGATAGTGCATGAAAACAATATAATTACGTAAATCTTAATTACCCTAATTAAGATTTACGTAATTATATTTATCTGTGTACTGGAATAGCATCTACTTTTAAGAAAGAAAGTATTGATTTTTACACGGAATTATATTTATCTGTGTTTTTATTTGACTGTGAATCAAATAGAGTAGTAATTTACTTTTATTAACAAATGAGACGGTATGAAAATGGACATGAATATGTTTAAAAATTTTATTTGTGTGGATAAACAAAAGGACTTTGTTGATGCAAACTACGAAGAGACATTAGTCAACCAAATTAAATATCACAAGGCAGCAGCTAATGCTCCAAAGCCCACACACGACTCTCTCTCACAAATTATATCAGACGGAGAGAAGCAGCAGTGACCGCGAGAGAGAGAGAGAGAGAGAGAGACCAGAAGTCTTCAATTGGAGTAGCCCAGTAGCAGCGATACAGGGGAGCAGCAGTGACGGCGTCGGGAACTAGAGCAAATTTGATGGAGCAGCCGAGTAGCAAAGGGAAAGGAGATGCGGCCGGAGTGACGAGCAGCGGGAGCAGCGGCCGGAGCGACGAGCTTTCGACGGCAACGGAAAAGGCGATGCGGCAGGTGAGACTGTGAGAGAGAGGCTGCTTCAGCAGAGCAGTCGAGCTCGAGCAGCAGCCAGCAAGGCAAAGAATCTCAGCGGAGCAGTGGCCGGAGCAACAAGAATCTCGGCAGGTGAGACCGTGAGAGAAAGCTGCTTCTATGCTGCACTCGGCGCCTAGACGTGCGCCTCCCGTGCCGCGCAACGCCTTGCGCCTTTGCGCCTGTTGAGTCCAGGCGCGCGCCTTCTTCAACGCGCTGAGCCTAGCCTAGGCGAAGCATTGGGGTCGCGCCTTAGCGCGCCTTGCGCCTAGGCGCGCGCCTAGGCGTTCTTTTAATAACACTGGTGAACACACAGACAGAAAACGAAAGTAGTAATTTCTGTGGAATGTACTTTTCTTGTTGCTTGATAACAGTTGGCTATTAATCTTCGTAGAAGGGGGTTGGGAGGGGTGGAGCTTTGGCCCTCCATGGTCATATTGGTGATTAAAGGATTGAATTGGATTCCATCCACATTCTTTTGTATCATGCATTCCCCAAATGGCCCAAATACACCAACTTTAGATAGCTTTCGAGTTAACTTGCCCTTCATTGAAGGAAATATCTACAATGTATATTTCCTGAAGTTCCATAACTTGTTGTTAAAGTATGGATCGGCAACCACAACCATAAATGATGACTTACAAGATAGGAAAAGAGTGACAGCGTGGGTATTTTGGCACGAAAACTTAGGTCAAAGCGTAACTAGATGATATATCTCTAAAAAAGTAATAAATGATGGTGTTTGCGAGTGAATAGTTTTTTACATACCGTGGGGGAGGATCCTATGTGTGTGTGTGTGTGTGTATGCATAGGTGTATAATCCAATAAAATTAAGAGTGATGGCTAAGCCTTAGGCTTGGTTCTTGAAGATATTATTAGAGTTCTTTCAAAACCCTAGTTCCTCCAAAATGTAACTACTAATCTTATTGACCAAATTTGAATGGGAATATCAGGTGTCATTCAATGCTTGAGAGTTGCTTTATCTATATTGTTGTTGATATCAATGTTATGCTATTTGTTGACCTCCCACTTTACAATATATATTTATCATTACTGTTCATTCATTTGACATTACACGTATGCACTTACGTAATTTTCACTTGTCAATATTACACATAACTATGTTAAAACACTCTTTTGTGAGTTCTGTGTTATGTGAAACCTCGATCAAAGGACCATAATCAAGGGTTTCTACGTTTGATGTAGCAGAGCTTACTTACGATGCGATTTTTTATTTTTTTTTGTAGTTCTGGAGAAATCATTTATCTACATGTAGTTCTTCCTATATTTGTAGGGAATCTCGTGAATTCAAAATATGTACGTGCCCAGCACGTATTGCCGTTCGACCGCGCATTATAGTGTTTGATAGTGTGTATAGATGTAACCTTTGTCATAAATTCATTGCTTATTTGTACAATTTTTCAGCTCCTAGAGGTATACCACGACTAGAAATTACAATTTCAGGGCCTACTTGGGCCCCACCCTGCCCTACTTGGTATCTATTTGGGAAAGCCCAAAACATATATGGGGTAAATGGGGATGAGACAAACGGGAGAATCTAACCAAATGGGGTATTTGGATTCTTCCCATCCCCTACTTAACTGAAACAAATTTTCAAACACTTAAGCCATTTACATCCCCCCCCCCCCCCCCCCCCCACAAGCTGCCAGTTGGTAGCTACCGCCTCTCGCCACCGCCACCATCACAAGAAAATTTTGACAATCACCACAAACACCTCCACCCTTCTCTGATAGTCGCTGTTGTCGACTGCCTCCCATCATCTCATCCAATCTCAGTAGCCACCTTCACTCATCGCGACTACTTGAATAATGAAAGTAGACTTTGTTAAAAAAAAAAAATAACTAATTCAAACACACAAAAAAACTGCTAAGAATTAAACAGGTTGACCCGTAGAGAATCGGGTTTATGCGGCGAGTTGGATCTAAATGAGATAGGACAAGGCAGGGCGGGGCTAGTTAATTAAAGACGGGGCAATTTTAGGATGAGGCAAATGGCAATGGGGCAGGCACCTGATATTGCCATCCCTAATCAAAATCCTATCTCGAGAAAAAAAAAATTAAAGTCAAAAAGAGATCCAAATATATAGTTATTTTGAAATATTTAGAAACACCCATCTTAGAGGCTCAATTATGACCGATAGAAAAGCGTTAATGGTGCTTCATAATGAGCATCACAACCCTCATGTGGAAGCCAAGTCTATAGGGCTAATACTATGCCTCTCCCACTCCAAAAACCAATTTAATACTTTAAATGCCAATTTTCTGCGGTGAGTACCTAATCTAACTTCAATGAGCCATTTCTCTTTCATGCAGATTGTATTTAGGTGATTAATGTACTTATTATCTGTGTCATTTCAAGGGATACAACTTCACACAAGAGCTTGGGAGCTTCAGAGGTCGACTTCTAGGTTAAATCGATTGTTGTACATATTCTTAGCGTCGATTTATTCATCAATTCAATCAACCAAATATGCTAGATATATTTTCATCATCCCGTATACATGACATCTAGGTTATGTACTTATGTTAATCACGTTTGTTCAATTTTACAATTGCATGCTCTAAGCCAATTACTTGTGCATCATCATATATTTCATAAATTAAGTTTACCATGTTTGTTCATGTATCATTCTAGTCCCATATGCTTAGGACACAAATGACTTAGTGATATGTTTAGGACATCCATCATGTATGTTGGACATAATCGTTTGAACTACGTTGCCTTTGGTTGTGTCTGTGTACATACGTCGACAAGTTAATATCTAGACACACACATAGGTAAGTTAGTATCATATATAGTTTGGGATTATATATGAATAAAACAACAAATAAATCAGTTATAATTAAAACCTAGCGAAATTTACCAATCGATGGCACAGAATAGGGTGTCTGACACCTTCTCGATCAGTCACCCACCCCTGAACCCTTTTATCTTTATTTTAACCATTTAATTTTTTAATTTTCATATTTAGTCATAGCTCAGTGACGACTCCAACAAAAGAATGATATTTGCTCTCTATGCCGAGTAAAATTAGCAAATCGTTGAATCTTAAAAGGACTTATCATCTTTTACTTCATTAACTTTCAAAACTAGCTTCGATGTAGGTTTCTTTGGCAATTGCTTCGCTTGGACTGAAATTTAAGTAGAGATTAGTGACAACTCCAACAAAAGCATAGTATTTCCTCTCTAAATTAGTGATTGTTGAATCGTGTCATCTCTAACTTCATTAACTTTCAAAAAACTTGCTAGAGTGGTGGATGTAGGTTTCTTTGGCAATTGCTTCGCTTGGAGTGAAATTTTCGCGATCCTTCAAGAATGTATGCTACCTTACAACTTTTAACTTGCTAAAAATTGGATTACAACATTGATCAGCCATCCGGGTCAAGTCCTTGTGAAGTATAGTCCTTTTTTTTAACTCTCTCCGGAAAGAAAACTGGTGTTGCACTCCTAGATCCTTTTCTCACATGTATCACGGCTAAAATGTTAGGCTTTCAAGCCCCCATTCCTGGCTTGAAATGGAGCAACTTTGTTCGTACATGATTGTTTATTTAAGTCATCTCGGCTGAACCTAAAGGAGTGGGAGTGATAAAATGCCTTGAGGTATGACCTCGATGTCCCGAGTTTGAATCTCTATACCGACGGGACATATAAATTGCAGTTCTGACTATTAAAAAAAAAGTTATCTCGGCTGTCAAATCTATGTGAGGTCGCTGGCGACCTCTGGTTATGTTGTGGCCTATTCTTCTCAGTTCTATGTGATCGAAGAAATGACGTTTTAACAAATAAAATTTCTCCCTGTCCTATCCCTTTTGATCTCATTCATGGTAGTATTATAATGCGAGTGTGTGCCTTTATTTTGACAGTAAGAGTACAAATTAGTAATTTCAACCTTTAGGATCCCCGATCCCAATCCTAATCCTATGACATATCACCAGGGTTTGCGAAGCAATTAAACATGCAAAATTACCCGAGAAATTATTGATTTGGTCATCGTTTCTTTTTTTAATTAGGAACTCTTTCGCTCTCAGAGAAATTGACATCTCATTTCAACGTAAAATTGGAAAAAAAAAAAAAAACTTCACTGCAGCGGTGATGCCACATCACAATTAACATGATATGATTGCTTGTCTTTATTTTGACACTATTGATACAAGTTCGTAGTTTCAATTTTATGGTCCGACCCCCAATCGTATAATGTATAACTAGCCAAGATGGGTGCGACAATGCAAAAATGGGGTACCATACCATTTTATTCATCATTCCTTTCTTAATTTCAACTCTAATCTTAGTTGTACTTTTCATTTCACTTACGCTAGGTCTCACACCTCATGGTGGTTTCTAATACCTTCGTATCTTAACTTTAATGACACGCCCATATATCTTAGTATTTCAACTTGTAATACTTGAACTCTCAAGTTTGGTCGCTAAAAGTACGACATAAAATATTAGCAATCAGCATAAGCCCAAACTTAGGTGTGGGGTATTACAAAAAAATGTTTCTCAATAAAGAGCTGTAGTTGTAGCCTTCAAACTTCAGCCGATAAACTTAGCACTTTAAAAAAAAAAAACAAGTAGATGCTTTGTAAATCCAAGTACTAACTTTACTTCAGCTGCAAACTAACTTTGTTAATTAAGTAATTTGAAATTCAAGCAAATTTTATTTTTAAATTGAACGCCTAGTTAGGTGTTTTTGCAAACTAAACACCTATAACTTATAAGAAACGAGGAATTCAAAAACTTGGTCGTTTATAGTGTAATTGCAACTTTATTCCTAATAACAATTTATGATGCTTGTTGCGAGCCTCGATTATCAAATTAAGGAAAGGATAAGGCCATCAGTGTGAGTATTCTATGTTTTTAATTTGCAAAAAGGGGACCAAATGCATGCCTATTTGGCGACTACTCTTACCCTTTGCTTTAAAAGCGAGCTTTATTTTTTGAATTTGTACTCTTGCTTGTTATTCTTTTCATTTTCAGCGACAGAATTCATAAAATTGAAAAGAATAAATGGTTGACCTCAAGTCCATTATACTTGGGTTTTAATGTTAAGAATGACATTAATGGAATGTTGTCTAGGTTGCTTGAAATATTCGTGTTTGACAAGCCTTGCATCCGCTCAGTATATAGGTCTAAGATGATCCAGTAATTTTTTTGGACCAGAATGTTTTCAAAAGGGAATTTATTTTGGATTTAAAATAAAATAAGCATCTTTTCGTTTTACGGGAACAAGTTGTATAGCCATTACCACACGATACTTGGATCGACCCCAATTGGTCCCTTCCAATTTGAATCGAGGCCTTTACCAGTGTCGGTTATTGATCATTGATTCATAGTTTTCACCTTGATTTTGGATCGACAAACCAATTATTCTTGTCCAACTTCTGTGGATCAACCTTTTATGGAGTGAACTTATGCTAACGTTGATGTGTCGATGACTTGCTTGATTTTGGCAGGTAAGGCTAGTAATTGTCGCATTGATATACAACCATCAAGGACGGCGACATTTGGGTTCTTCCTGGATATGCAAAAGTAAAAGCCTGATGAGCAAGAAGGTTCACGTATTGTTTGCCTTTCGACTAGCTTTGAACGTATCTTATGCATCTTTCACGCCGAAAGACAAGCTTTATCACCAACACTCGCATCGTTAAAACTTTTTGGTAAGTGTGAGAATTGCATTACTCCATATTATGTAAATTGGGTTACAAAAATTTGATCAAGCAGCCTATTGACTAGACATGAGCAGTTCATTATACACACATTAGTATTATAGTTGTGACATCCCACGACTTCCACAAACAAATACTGTTTAACAAAATATAGCTAGAACCTTTACCTCACTATTTTACAAGTGACTCACAAGAGGAAATTAAAAGGAGAAAAAAAAGGGAAATCTTATCCAACAACCAAATTTATCTTCTTCATTGCTTCCGGTGACGTGTCCCCATACCATAGGCCGGCCGATTATTTGTGGACAGAAGGTCCCTTTTCATTTGTCAAGCTCTCATAAATGTCACTATACCTTACAAAAATAATTTTTTTAATACAACGACTTCCACCGAAAAGGAAAAAAAATTAAAATTATTCTCACCTTCACACGTAAGCCTGCCTCATACATACAGGTGACACCACCAAACCCTAACTTGTTAGCATGCAACCTTGAACTAATAAAATTTCATAAAACCCTAATTCCGATCTCCAGTGCCATGATGCTGCTATAAGATTGGCGCATTCCCCCTGTCTGTATCTCTCTCTCTAAAGACCATGTCTGTGGACGGTGGAGTGGATCGGCGGCAGGAGGCGCAGCCACCGGGCGGCGGCGGTGGCGGAAATGCGAACGGCAACGGGGTGGCGCCGCCGATCTTCCCGGCGTACGCGACGCACCGGCTGCGGCTGAACCCCAACACGGAGCACAGGCCGGACAGCTACGAGGATCTGCAGCTGGAGTTCAGCCCGCTGCTGTTCAGCTCCCTCGAGCGGTACCTGCCGCCGAATTTGCTCAACGTGCCGAGGGACGCGAAGGTGCAGTACATGCGGGAGATCCTGCTGCGCTACTCCCCCGAAGGCGAGCGCACTCGTGTGAGTATTAAGCTTGCAATGCGTGCATTTTAATTGTTTAGGATTTTTGAATTGCGGAGTGTTTTGGTTGCCGAGATGGTGATTGAATTTTGAAATGCTGAGATTTGAATTGAGAAGTGTTTTGGTACGGAGATTGTATATTAATTGTTCGGTTGTTCAAGTATACGAAGAACAATCATGTCCGACTTTGAAATGTTAGCGCCACAGTTGTTTTGAAAGGTATTTTAATCTGTTGTTTCTTAGGATTTGTATTGTGGAGGGTTTGGTTGCGGAGATAGAGAATTGAATGCAAGTGCTTCCGACGATATAGAAATAACTACGTGGAATTTTGAAATGTTTCGATTTGATATGAAAATGTTTAGGTTGCAGAGATAGTGAATTGAGCTTTGGAAATGTTAAAATTTGAATTGCAGACTGTTTTTTGTGGTGATAGTATTTAAATTGTTAGGGTTTGAAGGTGAGAGCTAACGTGAAAGTACATAAAGAAAAACTAAGTTGATTTTTGAGATGTTAGGATTAGTATAGAGATTGTTTGGTTGCTAATGTAGCCAATTGAAACTTGAAATGTTGAGTTCTAATTGCGGGTGATTGTTACCAAGATAGTATTTGTATCGTTAGGATGTAAAGACAAGCACACTCCCATAAATGTAGAAAGGAAAAGTAAGTTGAGTTTTGAAGTGCTTGGGTTGCAATTGCAGATTGTTTGGCTGCGGAGATAGTTAATTGAGTTTTGGAATGCTAAGACTTGAATTCCGGAGTGTTGGTTTCAGAAATGGTATCTGAATTGTTAGGGTTTGAAGGCAAGCGTGCGCATGCAAGTACAGGAAGGTATGACTTTTGAAATTGAAGGATTTTAGTTGAGGATTGCTTGGTTTCAGCTGTGTTGAATCTGAGTTTTGGAATGCTGAGATTTTAATTAAAGAGTGTTTGGTTGCAATGATGTGTGGAGCGATAGGATTTGAAGGCGAGCACGATCGCATAAGTGTAGAAAGAAAAACCAAGTTGAATTTTGAAATGTTAGGATTTACATTGAGCATTGTTTGATTACCGAGATAGTAAATTGAGTTTTGGAATGTTGGAATTGGAACTTCAAAGTGTTCGGTTACGGGGATGGTGTTTGAATCGTTAGGATCTGGAGTTGAGTGTGCTCACGCAAGTATATAAATCAAATTTTGCAATTTTAGGATTTGAATCAATGATTATTTAGATAAGGAGAAATTATATTGAGCCCTGACATGTTGAGATTTGAATTGCAGAGTGTTTGGTTATGGAGATTGCTTTCAAATTGTTAGGATTTGACCGTGCTCGCTTGAGTGTAGAAAGAAAAACTTGGTTGAAGTATGGAATGTTGGGATTTGAGTTTAGGGTGGATGTGGAGGTTGTGAATTAGATCTTGCCACGTTGTGTCTCATAAAGTAGTAGTTCAGAAGTCAAACAAATATCCCACTTAGATTATAACTGGAAGTCGTATATTACTTGCTTAATATAGCAAGATTATTGCACTGCACTCTCAACTAAAAGAGTGGCCAACAGAATTGTCCTGTAAACCAAAGGCGTTGTGTCACCAGTCACCAATAGAGTTTCCACATTGCTTCCTTGTTTTTCAATTGCAATATCTGCAGAAAGTTGTATCTCGATGTGTTTTTGTGACACTTATACCTTCGACATTTGTGGTGTCTCACATGGTACGATGAAAACTTTATTCTCAAAACTAACATAAATTTTGTTTTACTCCTATCTGCATCTATCTTTTGCGAAATATATTCTGGCCAAACTAATCTTAGAGCTTTTCTCTACTTTACAGGTCCAGAGGCATAGAGAATACAGGCAGAAAATTATATCGAACTATCAGGTATGTCACGTTGGGATTTTTGGTTGACATGTCGCACGTTTTGTACTGAATAAGATACTTGTTATACTTTTTTGAAATTTATTTAACATTATTGCTATCAGTCACAAAATAGCTATCGTGATATGTTGGCACTTGGCATCCTATTGTTAAATGAAAATGTTTCCTAACCATGGGGAAGTTACTCTTATGTTGAATAATGAGGAGAATCGTCTATAGTGGACTGCAATCTTAATAAAACAGCTCGACCTTAAATCGTTGGATGTAAGGTTCGTTTATTCTGAGGAATAAAGTACTACTGGCAACTGAAAAACGAAAGCAGATGTGTGTATGTGAACAAGCTGTAAGTATGTATGTATGTATCTATACTATATATATATTTTTAATCCTCCATAAATTGTTTGGTATGGAGGTAGTTTTGGTATAACATTCTAACTGTGTGACACGTGTCGGGGAACTTTAGCGAGTAGCTGCTGTTAAAAACTCTCTGAGATAACAAAACAAAAGGAGAAGATTAATTGCCAAGGAGAAGATTAATTGCCCGTCCAACTTAATGGATAAAACTGATTGCCGTGACACACATCACTCGGGAGAAAACTGAGTGACGCGTGTCACGGAACACTACCCATGTTTGGTTTCTCTTAAAATCCGTGATAACTTTTATTTACTTACTGTTATTTTATCTTTCTATTTGCACATGCATCGCTTGTGCCGTGACACCTAGTTCAATGGTAATGCCAAGGCAACCATCTTTATGAACGGAGAGAATTGATTGCCTGTCCAACTAAATGGATAAAACTGCTTGTTTTTTAGTCTTTTGGTTCTTTGTTCTTTGCTTCTATAAACCATATATTGCGTGCGTTATGGCCCATGGCTTGGACACTCATAATGGACTGGTGGTAAAGAAGAGAAATTGCATAGAATTGCACCGGTGCTAATAGTTTTGGAGATCGGCTCTGAAGGGAAGAA
This sequence comes from Escallonia herrerae, assembly GCA_033070095.1. Classification (NCBI taxonomy): domain Eukaryota; kingdom Viridiplantae; phylum Streptophyta; class Magnoliopsida; order Escalloniales; family Escalloniaceae; genus Escallonia; species Escallonia herrerae. The sequence continues at coordinate 80,928 of JAVXUP010001950.1, read as the reverse complement.
AAAAATTGTAACTTGTGTGTTTCTTCTGGACTTCATTCTCTTTTCAGCCTCTACACAGGGAGTTATATAGTATGCAAGCTGCAAACTTCTTTGTTCCTTCCTTTCTCAAGGCAATCAATGATAATGCAGAGGAGAGTTTTAGGACTATAATGTCTGAACCCTCTCCAGGAGTTTTCACTTTTGAAATGCTGCAGCCACGGTTCTGTGAAATGTTGTTGGCTGAGGTATTGTCTACCTTTGTCTTGTCAGCTGGGATGCTAAGTTCAATTTTCCTTGTAGTTTAGCTTTTATGTTTTCTTATCAGGTTCTGATTGCTTAGGTAGAAAATTTCGAAAAGTGGGTTCACGAAACAAAGTTCAGAATCATGCGACCAAATACAATGAACAAGTATGGTGCTGTTCTTGATGACTTTGGCCTGGAAACCATGCTTGACAAGTTGATGGAAGACTTCATACGCCCTTTATCTAGAGGTAAAGGGTTTTGATCTTAACTATAATGGGCGGGAAAGTCATTAAAAACATAAAGGCACATTTAATGATTTAAGTGAAAGGGTAATATGATGGATTACATGCTCTCTTAGTTTTCTTCCTGATTTGTCCTCTAAATTGATGCAGTTTTTTATCCTGAGGTTGGGGGATCCACACTCGATACTCATCATGGTTTTGTTGTCGAGTATGGAATGGATAGAGACGTTGACTTGGGTAGGTGATCATTCCGTCTTCTCTGTTCCCTTTAGCTTCTAGCTTTCATCTTAAAGAGTTGGCACTTCTTCTTTTGCTTGTGATTTTTTTTTCGGACTGTGGGCTTGCGGTGTGTGGTGCAAAGGTATACATAGCTGTACCTAGCAGAAATTTGTTGCAGAGGGAGTTCCATTAGGCCCGCTCTCTTTGTTTCGTAGTGTTATTCATCTAATGTAAGTGATCAGGTGAGGAGAAAGTACATGCAAGCAAGTTGGCATGGTCACATTTCATATTCTCTGCGTTGAAATAGACCTTGAGACCAAGGGAGAGGCAAAATTCTATGTCAGCCGTAAGTGTCATTCGTGAAGAAGCTTCTTTGCAAGGAAAAATGATTTGAAACAACATAAATATGTAAATTGTAATGAGTATGCTAAAACAACAACAGAGGCAGGTGTCTGATTCTACAATGCATCAGTAACCACAGTCCAGAAGCTTTCCTTCACCTTTTTTGTTAGTCTCAACCTTGTTGCTTCCACTTGCCTTGGGGCCCACAAAGAACTTAAAAATGCACCTTGTTGAGTATGATTTATATTAATGATGGTAATTGGTTATTTGCAGATTCTTGGTTGAGTTCTAGTTTTTCAATTACCATATTCAATCATATGACAAGTTCTTGAATTCTTGCTGATTCATTGACCAAGGAGTTTTTTTTTTCTGGACCCACAAACAAGTTCTTTAGTTTGACGTGACTAATACCTGAGAAATGCGTATGCTCTTCAACATTTCTTGAGACGTGCTTGGCATCAGTCCACCAAGCATTGCTTATGGAACTCCATTAATAGAATGAGAATCTTCAATGTTCAGTATTTCAGGAGAACATGCATATGCATGAATATTTTACATTAAATAGCTTTAGCTGCTCTGCCATATCTTTACCAAGCTAAACAAGGTTTAGGACACTAATTAAATCCATTATTTTAGGGACACCCACTTAGAAATGCAAAACTAGCATTCCACATTGAGGATAGAGAGGAATATTCTAAGTTATGACAAGATTCATACAAGGTTAAAGGGGTTGGGATGAGATTGTAATATCAGGTCGCAAATTAAAATATATCTGAGGTTGGAGTTGCCCTTGACAGACCATGCCAAGGTACTCAAGAATACTTGCTTGGCTAGCTCTCTGTAGTGGGGCCGTGATTCTGGGTGGTGACGATTAGGATCTTGCCTTTTGTATCTCCTTACGTGGTGCTTTACTGTGATTTAATTTTAAGTTGCTTCCTAGTAGAAAATCAAAACTGGCAATCTATATCTGCGGTTTACTTTTTCAGGTTTCCACGTCGATGACTCAGAAGTCACTTTGAATGTTTGCTTGGGTAAGCACTTTTCTGGTGGAGAGTTGTTCTTCCGAGGTGTGCGGTGCGATAAACATGTGAATACAGAAACTCAATCAGAGGTATTTGGATCTTTAAAGTTACATATTGATTATTTCATTCAGTAACATTCTTCTCCTCCTCCTCCTCCTCCTCCTCCTCTTATTGTTCTCTTTCCTTCTTCTTCAGTAGGCAGTTCTCTCTGCCTCTTCATGTTTTCTTTCTTGATAACAGTCTCAATGGTAATACATGCATCCCCCTTTAATCATCTATTTGATGTACTCAATATTTAGATTAGATTTATAGAGGGCTTTCAATTATAGTTGCAAATACATATTATGCATTGTAGCTTGCGTTACACTGTCATAATAATTATGGTCCATAACACTCAAGTAAAGCAAAAAGGAAAAAAGAATTAAAGTGTGAATTTTCAATATGTTGTAGAATATTTCCGAGCAATAACAGATATTGCACATTGCACCACTTAAAAAAAATGAAGTATAGACAACAGTAAACACTTAAGATTGAGGAGAAAAAATCTGTTAGTTGAGTCTAACGAAGCGGAACATAAGTATCGCTTATATGGATAAGCTTCCAGTCCTAAATGTGTTGTACTCCTGCGATATTGTTCTATATAAAATGGTATAACAATTTAATCCACCTCATTTCTTTCCTACTTTATCAGACATAATGAGAGAATGTCAGACCCTCCAATCTTTCCATCATTTGTACTTATATCAACCACATATTTTACTGCTTTGCTTTCTTCACTACCCCGAGTCCATTTATTTCTTGGGCTGTTTGGAAGTATGACCAAAGCCCGTGCCTAAGAGCGCACATGCTGCTTGACCTCTGTTATCTGAAGAAAAGCTTTGGAATAGTTATGCCATCTTTGCTTGATCTGCTTTTAGGAATGCTTTATCCCAAACATATCAAGGCCATCTTTCCCCTTTTGCTGTCTTTTTGTTTTATATTAGGAGATGGGGGAAATGATCAATTGGATATATGACATTCACGTGAAACACAAAGGGAAAACGAGATGTTGAACTGTTAAGAGAGAGATTGCACTACAGGCTCAGATTCAAACTTGTTGTGCCGTTCTCCACGTAGAAGCTTGAATTTACAAGAGTAGTTATTATAATGTAACTCCTGCTGACTGGGAAATTTTGTGGTTGGAAACTTATCCGGAGTTTGTGATGAAATCCTAGGAAATCCTGGATTATGCCCATATCCCTGGACGTGCAGTTATCCATCGTGGTCGCCATCGGCATGGTGCTAGAGCCACCACTTCTGGGCATAGAATCAATCTACTGTTATGGTGCAGAAGGTACCCAAGTCCTTAACGTTTCCTGTTTCTACTTGTGCAATTGGATCTTCTTGTGGAAATTTAAACTCCCAGGTGAAAGTTATTAGAATGATAAGATTTCTGAACGATCTCATTATCTCCTGCCTTGTACTTTTGATCTCTTTCAAGTGGTGGTATTCAGCACCATCTTTCATTATTATGCTGATATGTTACCATCTGCATTTCCTTGATATCTGCAGTTGTTCATTGTTAAAATCTTGTTGCATGTTCCCCGTGCATCTTGTTACAGATAGGAAGTTCTATTTGAAGTGTATTCTTCTCTGCTCACACGGCATTTTGCTATCTTCTTCCTACAGTTCTGTCTTTAGGGAGCTGAAGAAATACCAAAAAGATTTCCCTAATTGGTGTGGAGAGTGCCAACGTGAGAAGAAAGAGAGGCAGCGCCAGTCTATTGCTTCTACTAAACTGGTATACTTGTAGTTAGACAAGCTAATTAAAGAAACTTAAATGATCTCTAAGGATGATCCTTTTTTCCATTTTTGTAACTTTTGCAGGAACTACTGAAAAGGGAAGGAGAAGCTCCTTCTTAGAGGATCTAATGCACTTTATGTTGTCAGTGAAGTTGTAACATAGCAAAACCTCATCCTTCTGACATCAAAACCTTTTTTGCTGGACATATGAAGGGTGAAGGGAGATGTCTGTTTTTAGTGTTTTGTACATTCAAATCCTCTCCTGTAGGTGTAATGTTGTCTTGTTTAAGCTGGCCTGAAATTCATCGATCGCTTTTTCGGTGATGATGTAGTCATTTTTTTGTAGTCAACTGTGCCATTTTAGTTGATGTAGCAGTTTGGTTTTAAAGCAGAAGGCAAAGCTGCAATTCGGCCTGTCTCTCTCCAATTGATTTTGCAAACAAATGTCATTCCTTGTAATTCCGTTGGTTGGATGGTAGGAATAAAACCATATTATTTCAGGTCAAGCAAATTTTCAATTTTATACCTGTCGTATTGATTAGTGATTAAAAGTGATGTGGGGAAACTTAAAATTTAACAAAAAATGATTTAAATAGGTTTCTTGGCTGCTTCATTGGATCACTGTGACGTGATTTTCCTGGTTTGCAGGAACCTTTTAAACACCTTTTGTGTTTGTGGGAGGTGCAATACTAGCATTCTATGAGAATGTTAGACCACCACCAGAAACAATAGACACCAAATTGAAACCTCTTCGATGACACAGCCGTTGTCGCACACTGGGTGCTAACGTACGAAGAGACTCAGGTGAGTGATTGTGCGAGGTATTGTTAACAAGTTTGTGTGGGCACTTTGAAAATGGGTGCGCATAAGAACATGAGCATTGAGAACCACGCATCGGTGCAAGTATTCCACGGCCATATTGCTTAGATCCGACAAAGGCTAGTCCGTTCAAACTGTGCAACGTATTTTTAAGCCTGATAACAAAGTTGCTTTAATCTCAGCAAAGTTATGCATGAAGTCTAGATACTCAGATTACCTTTCAACGTAAATTTTAAAGATAAAACAAAAACGTCGGAAATTAGTTAATCTCATACAACCCTAGATATAAAGATGAATAGGATACACCAGAAAGTTGGGAAAATACCACCTACTGAACTGGTTTCCTCTTCCTCCCAAGAACAGACGCTTTCTGAAGTCTGGGCCCACCCATTCGCCACTTTTTCATGGCCGCCGTCGAGGATCGTGCAGCCTCGTACACTTCAGAAATGTTAAGAAGAATAAGATCAATGCTCAACCACGCTAAATGTTAGAAGATTCTGTGTTAGTTGAAGAGGTTACAAATCTCACGTTTGGTTTCTTCGTTTGTAAGTAGTGTCAAGGATTTGGGAGCCACTGTCAATGATGTAGTATGAGCCTTTATCAGGACTTCCTTGTACCTGGTCATAAATGCTACCAAGAGGACAGGTCCGATGCTTTTGTCACCAGTCCTGGCCATTAAAAGAACCAACGATGTTCAATTAATAAGAAATGCCTATAAGCTACAGAATCAACATAACTGCTGTTAACAACAAAAACAAATAAATGAAGGGAAAAATATTTCGCACTGAGATGTACTACACAATCAGCCCTAAAGCTTAGCTAATTAGTTCATCTGTGGATCACATTTTACCTTACTCTACCAGATCCACAACCTATGTTACATAGACTCAGTACGAGTGTCCGAGTCGGATACATATCCAAGCGTCCGTTTCGTCTAATTTAGAACCCAAGACACAGGTACACGGAAAAATATTGCTATTTATTACCATTTTGTAGTTACTCCTTAGGTGAAATGGTGTTTTCAGTGGCTCACATTGTTTTAACTAGGGGTGGCAAAATGGATGGGTGGGTTGGGTTTGGGTAAAGATTAAATGGGTTGGATAAAAAATGGGTAGCTAACCCATTTAGAACCATTTAATTATGAGTTCACTGGGTCATCTCTTAAATGGGTTGGTTTAAACCATTAACCCACTAATGACCCATATCTTTTTGCCTTTGCATCTTGAATTGCATATCCTATCTTATGAGACGTGTCAGACACATATCTCTTAAATGGGTTGGTTAAAACTTTTAACTCAAATCCTATCCTATCTCATCTCAAAGCAATAACAAATTAAAATAACACTTCAAGATAGCGTTCTTAATTTCATATCTTATGAGACGTGTCAGACACATATCCCATACCCATGTCCAAGTGAAGAGTGTCCGACACAGGTACATCACACATTTTGAAGAGTCCATGGAACATAGTCGACAACCAACAAATATTTGATGTTTTCAGATGGACAAATATTAATCCATGAAAGGATGAAGGGAGAGGGTGGGTGCAGTAGGGGCATAGGATAGAAGGTTATGAAACAAATATGCTGGATAAATTGAGTTTGCGCAGTTGCCTTCATAAAGTGGTTTGAATGTTTCTTTGGTTGTTGCTTATTCCTCTTTTCATTTCTTTCTGAAAGGATGAAGGGAGGGGGTGAGTGCGGTTGGGGCATAGGATAGAAGGTTATGAAACAAATATGCTGGACAAATGCTTTGCGGAGTTTGCACAGTTGCCTTCACAAAGCGGTTTGAATGTTTCTTTGGTTGTTGCTTATTCCTTTTTCATTTCTTTCTTCTGCTTTTGTTTACTATTTCGTTTCTGCCGAAAAAAACACCCTTAATCTTGTAGTCGCAGCTGTTGTCATTTGCTGCTAGTTCATGAGAGACAAGAATAATCCAACAAGGAGGATTATACTAAAACAAAGAGAAGATCCTACATCTTATAGAAAAAGGTCATAGCATCGACAGAAAGTTGCCTCCCAAGGCTCCCCTATGGATGCATTAGCTGAATTCTTAGCGGCAGTAAAGCCAAAGCATTCTTGCAACTCTGATACATAAAACTCAGCTTCTTTCTTCCGACCACCACAAAGCCCTAACAAAACTAAGTTTCACAATCTTTTTCGAGGAGCAAGATGCATTCGATTTACATGCATATCACTTTGCTGTCCCTTACTAATATACATGTTACAGACTGCCATCTGCCTCTGTCAATCATTCAATTGACCCCAAGCTATCGAGGTAATTTTATTTGATGACTCTGTTATTCGGTCATCCAACAAGCTCCAAAAAAACCAAAATCATGAGCATTGAGCACTTTGTTCTCTATTCAACCTAACCCTATATCATTTTAATCCTTGAACATTTTTACTGTCCAATTCATGTCTCTGTGCTGCATTTGCACTACAGCCCTTCATCCACTCTCTGCCAAAGAGGCTGACATTGTTGTCGTGCAAAACCAGCTACAGCTTACAAAAGTGTTGCAAAATAATCAGTTGATTATTGAATTCGGAAGTATGACTAATTATTCGTCCACCAAGTAAGACAGGGTTTGCCATTCTTTAACGTAATCATACTTGCATACCTAAGAAGGGAGAGACAAGAGAGTAGTTCCTAGGGCATCATCCATGATAATGTGGATTGTACAGAGACGAAGAAAGATATTGCACACAAGAAACATGGGGAAGAAACTCACAGTAGTACTATCTTGCATCCTAATTCATAGAAATAAGGGCATCGATTCCTGAGATCCACATGTGCAGCATCCGCCTTAATTTCCTCCTGCGTTCTAGCATTCCAATACACCATTCATAAACATCTGAGGATATAAATGTTCAAAGAGTAAATCAGTCCATTAATTTTGTTAAATAAATGTGTTTCTAGGCCCGCACTTGAAGAAATCTCCACGTGACTTAACCCATAGGTTTTAATGCATCGAACTCAGAACCAACTGGCTATGAACGCAGAGGTCCTCAAGGCTTATATTTGGATTCTTAACTGTTATACTTCTGATATAAAGTTCACCCCTTAAACAAGGCAACCGTGGTTTCAATCTTATTGCATGGATTCTATGAAATATGCGAGGAGGTAAGAAAGGCTGTAACTCATAATCCGGTTCGTTGAAGATCCTCAGTAGATAGTAATTGGCATAAAACATGAAACAGCAGGTATTATGAGAATTACCTTTTATTGAAACAACGTGGAAAACCAACGGATACTGCTTGTCTCAAGTGAAGTTCACTAGCAAGCCAAAAAGGAAGTTCAACCTTCGAACCTGATTCTACCTGATATTGAAGAATACACCATTAGAATGCAATCAATGACCATATCTCCAATGAATCTTTGTTAAGAGTTCCTTCTACCTTGTTTGTATCATCACTTGAATCAATGAGTCCGACTTCATTTGCTGCAACCTTGAATATAGCGGGGACAAGCTGCCAGCAAGAGCAAAAACACAATTGGTACCAGCAGGCTAAAAGAATTAGAAGTACCAGCACAGAAAAAAAGGCAAATGCTGTTAACCTCATCTTCTGCTAAAATATCATCAATGTCATAGTACTTGGCCATTCTTACAAACAAACCTGCTCCTTCTCTTGTACGCAACCTGCACACTCTTGAAAATGTAAAGCGATTTTTGGACAGTGGTGAAACCAGAATTTCACTCCAGGGGGTGCAATAAATATATTGAATTCACTAAAATTGTTTATAAGTAAAATAATACACAAAAAAATGAGTGCACTTTTGGATAATACACAGTACATTTCAAGCTCAAGATCAACCTCCCAATTTTAAAACTAAATCACATTCCAACATAAGAGTACAAGGTTCAAGATCAATCTCCCAAGCTTGAGCTCAAGATCAACCTCCCAATGACCCAATCTGAACACAACATCACATTCCAGCACAACTGTACATTTCAACATCCCAATTCTACAACGAAATAACCCAACAAAATCAAGCTCGACATCACATTCCAACACAATTAGGAATTGTTTATGCAGAGAATTAGGAATTAGGAAATCAATTAGGAGTTAGAGACCAAACTATTTGTTTCCATATAAACGGTCACACATTTCTGCTACCTCTGAAATGAAGTACTTGAAGCAGCTTCAACATCATTTTTTCACAAGACACTGCATTTTAATGTGCATTATGCTTGTTGCAGGCTATGTTACATGGATTCGGTACGAGTGTCCGGATCGGATACATGTCCAAGTGTCGGACTCGTCTAATTTTGAAAACGCAAGACACGGGGACACGGCAAAATGTTCATATTTATTATTGCTTTTTAGTTATTTCAAAGGCAAAAAGGTGTTTTATGTGATGCATTTGGCTTTAATTGACAATTTATCTCCACTCAAAGCAACTACTAATTAAACAAAAGACTATAAGATAGTATCGTAATGGCATATCCTATGAGATGTGTCGGACATATATCTCATACCCATGTCCAAGTGTCGAGTGTCCGACACGGGTACTTCACGCAAAACCGAAGAGTCCATGTAACATATCTTGCAGGTAAACATCTTAATTTAATGTGTGCATTTTTCAACCAGAAGGTACCAAACTTATGAGATGTGTCGGACACATATCCCATACCCATGTCCAAGTGTCGAGTGTCCGACACGGGTACTTCACGCAAAACCGAAGAGTCCATGTAACATAGGTTGCAGGTAAACATCTTAATTTAATGTGTGCATTTTTCAACCGGAAGGTACCAAACTTAGTGGAAAACCCACTGCCGGCCAACAAGAATCAACAAAGATTTCTAGTCCATTAAACTTGATAATCCGTCAAACATGTCGAGTCCATTAAACTTGATGCAACATAACTTGTCTCCATATGGACGGTCAAACATTTCTAGTCCATAAACTTGATAATCAACTAAGCTAATCTGAATTGTCAATATAACATGTCAATCAACATGTACCAAATTAGGAAAACAAATTAGGAAAGCAGTTAGGAAAGAAATGAGCAAATGAATTAGGAACGAAATCTGTCACGCCCCGACCCGGAGGCGGACCTACACATACTATTTCAAAATATTCCTGCTTACTAGAAATATAGTACCCAAAGAATTTTACAAAGAACATAACCTCAATATGATAATCAGAGCTCCAAATATATCCCAAATCAATAGCATTTGAATTCATCATCAAAGTGTACCTCAATCTGAAAAATGATGAAGGCAGTTGACTGTTGACCTGTCACCAGTCACCGGTCGTCGACGCGTGTTGTCGCCGGCAGAGGATTGAGGCCGGTGGAGTCCTCGCCTCGTCGTCGTCGTCGCCGCCCGCCCGGTCACTACTTCTTCGGTTGACGGTTGTTCCAGAACTGAAGAAGACCACCTCGGCTAGTCAGCTGTTGCCGGTGAGTGGGTGAGAAGGGGCTTGGAGCACAGTCGCGGAGGGAGAGTCGGGCAGACCAGGTGAAATGAATTTAAAAACAATACTAGTTTTCCTTCGGAAATATGCCGTTCATGCCATTGGAGCACATGTTTCTTTTTTCCCTTTTTGATGACGCTGTCAAGTTTTGCATCAAAAAATAATTTCAAAATGACGCAATATTATTCAATGTATGCAATAAACTAGTACTATTTTCTTATACTACATAAGCTGACAGGACTAAGGGACTGTTTGATAAACTGAAATTAAAGTGCTCAAAATTCAAGTGCTAACTTTGTTTGATTAAAGATTTTAAGTAACTAATTCGTTCCAACCACCGAAAAATAAGTTCATCTGTTTGGTAAATCAGAAGCAGATGTCTGAAAATTGTTCCATTTTATAAATATATATCACATTTACCATCTTCTACGCACTTATGTATCCTAATTTTCTTAATTCCAGCACAGTGGTGGTGTGATGTTGGTGGTGGTGACAACATGCAGCAATATCGTGGTCATGGCGGTTGATGTTGTGTGATGGGTATGGAGAATGTGTTGGTGGCGGCAATGGTATGGTAGAGGTGGCAGCATCATCATATGATTGTGGTGATCATGGTGGTGCAGTGGCAGCTAGCTGCTGGTAATCGTGTATTGGTTGTTGCTCTAGTGTGGTGTAGGTGGTATTGCCGAGTGAATGATAACGGTTGCGGTCATGTGGTAGAGGTGATATTCGTGGTGCCAATGGCATGCAGGGTATGGTAGCGTGGTGGCTATGGAGGTGTGATGGTGAAGATGGTGGCTGTGTGGGGGGAGTAGTTGTGGTGATGGTGGTGATGGTGGCAGCCACATCATGGCTGCAAATACTCAGCTAACATAAGATTTGGTTTAATGTCTTTTTGTCATCCACTTCTAATTAAATTGAAGTAAACCCCTTCTGACTTATAATTGTTTTGGTCTTATGTTAGATAAAAACTAACTCTTAAAGTGATACAAATTTGAGCTCTATCAAACGCTTTTGATACATAATTATTATACAGCTTGTTCGTTTACTATTTTTCTTTTTATGTTTTTGTTTCTTGTTTTTATTTTCATTATTTTTATATTGGGTTAGGAAATATGGTTGTGCAATTTAGCATTTGATCAGCTTTTGTCTAACTACTTTTTTGAGTGCTTTATGTACTTATACCATTTTCATTTTTATTTTCAATCACTTATTTCGGCCGAATCATGTACCTTTACCATTTTCAGAAACATTTTGATCCTTCTTTCTCATCTTGTCCTTACTATTCACACGAACATTTATCATGTTACTCTTGCTTTTTCTTCCAAAGTACCACAACCAAGACGTGTGTCAGGATCACATACGAAGGCGTGTCTTTACGTGATAAAGAGAGATTGAGTAAAAGTGTGTTTTAATGGTGACGTGACACCAAGGAGAAACAGAGGTAAATAGTGATTTGGTGAAGACTATTTTTCATTTGGTAGGTTTTTGAAAATGGTCAAAACACTTATAAGGTGTGAAAGTAAATGTTTTCACATTTTTCCACTATTTGAATAAGATTTTTTAAAATAAAAACAAAAAATGGTGAAAATACGTAATAATATTTTTCTTTTGTCATCATTAGAAAATAAAACAAAACAGCCCAAAAGTTTTTGAGATTGAAGTAGCTAGCTGGGTCTATCAAACTTACCCCAACTCTCATGATTGTATCAGTGTTCATGGCGTTAATCGCTCCAAAACATCCAAAATTTTCTCCTCAAAGTCCAAGATAATTCCATTCACAAATCCTAATAGTTAAACTACTCCACAAGAAAATATTTGGTGGTTGTTTAACGCCATCTCATAAGCTTACGTGGCGTTAGACTTCTACTAATATTGTGACAGATCATAAAGTTCGTTAAGATGAGGGACAACCGTCTAGCCACATAAAAACCTTAACCATAGTTAACTAAGAATTTGAAATCCAAAAATTTTTTGTGAAAATTTTGGAATGCCTGCCAGAATTAAAATTTTCTACTATAATAAAGATATACGGAGTACTTCATTTTTCCCTTCGTTATGTTTCTTTCTCTTCTTATTTCTTTCTTTCTCTCCTCTGGTTAATTTATTCTGACAACCACCACAGCACCATTTCTTATTAGATTCGTGCGATCATAACCTGTGCCGATAACAGTTGTCCAGTTTTACCCACCACAAGCAGTGCTCGCAACCCACAGTGATGGATGTTAACTCTAAAAACAAGGTTGCAAGGCTTCATCATATAGAAGACTGACTGAGTGCGGGTTTTGTTCAGTTCGCTGTAAAAAAAAATCATAAAGGAATCTGGCCTGTAATTTATAGTAGGAAAGTAAGAAAAATGTGACATGTAAACTAATGCCCTACAGGTTTTTGATGAAATGCCCAACTGAATTTGTTTATCGAGTAAAATTGTGGTGGTTTATGGCAGATTGGTAACAAAAATATGCCAAGGTTGGTACCCACATACTGAATCTGTGAGGTGCCACCCAGTTTCGACGTGTTTTTTTCCTTGTAGACTTTGGACTCCAGCAAAAAGACAGGCACTCTTTCTACAATTAGGGTGGCTCTTGTCTACGGTATGAATGGTTTTTTGGCTTTTCAGAATTGTGTTGTTAATGGTGTATAAGTTGAGCAAGTGAGTTCATGGATTGGTGATGGTGCCTTATTATGGCGACTTTGTGTGCCTCCGATGAGTGTGGTGGTGCAGATGGAATGAGGTTGTGTTTCTGCAGTTGCTGGGAGTTTGAGCTAGGAGAGTGAAAAGAGCAACACGAGACGAGAAAAAGAAGGGAGCTAGAGTTCATGGAATTTGTGTCATTTTTAGAAAATGTTATGGCAACATAGTCAAGTTAAGAATTGACAGTACACTAAATCCTTCGTAGATCATAAACTTCCTATCCTTTTCCAAAATGGCACTGAGTATGCCAGCGAAGAGAATCTTATGAAATGTTAGAAATTGATACCCATAACTCAAGATTTGTTCAGATCTTCTGTACAAAGGATAAAAATCCACTGATGGTGGACATGGTGTAGCCAGAGATGGCGGCGGTGGCAACTAGAAAGTCGAGAGAAAGAGGGAGAAGTGAGATCTGATTCTAGAGGAGAAAGACAAGGTCTCTGTGTTGTATTTGTTTACAAAGTTATTAATTAAAATTCTTCGCCATTTTCCAATTAAACCTAGGCTCCAAAGATTCTACATGTCAAAGGAAACAGCTGCTAACACGATCTGGCACAAAGATACCCAAATTTAGTCCCGAGGCCACTACAAAGCCCACATCCAAAGATCATAAGTTATTGGAAAACGAGTGGCTCTAGATATCAGAGAAATTTACAAAGAAAATGAAATAGTGTTGATGTTTAAAGACAGATTTATAACTGATGAGAAGTACTTTTATTTTTCAAAAGGAAAATTGATTAAAGTGTACCCAGGTGACCTGGGAATCTGTTCTGTGGGAGGCATTATAAGGATGGTCAGTTCTTGCTACGAATACAGGCTAGTATCTTGATAAAAAGGACTAACCATGGTTTAAAATCATGATAACTGACAGTAAGACTCATGTTCTGTCGTATATGTCTTGTTGTTGGCATAATATTAGTGGTAGTCTAACGCTACATAAGTCGACGGCAAGGCCCCATCTACTCAGTGACCACTAACCTAACACCAATATCTGATGAAAAATTTCCAGTAGCTACCAAAGTCTGACCATTCCCCATTAGCAGTCACAGAATCGTACGGCCCTACACCCATATTAAAGCCAAAGTTGCAGTGAGCCAAAGCAACACCAACCTTCCATTTCTTCGCTTACCATGTTGTCTACTCTCGTCAAAGCCTATGTTACATGGACTCGGTGTCGGTGTCCGGATCGGGTACGTGTCCGAGTGTCGGACTCGCCTATTTTTGAAATTCTAGGATACGTGGACACCGTCCAAAAGTTGGACACGGGTACAGGGACACGTCGTACATAATATATATTACATTTATATTCCTACTATAGTGCGCTACTAAACACCATATATAAGTATATAACTAATTACTATAGTATACATAAATATTCTGAATAGAATGCTAGGGATGTGAGGTAGAGCATCAAGATATGTGTTAAATTGGACTATTGGAGAGGGTTGGCAAAGAAGTACCTGTTGAGCTGTCATTAAAATTTATGAATTTAAAAATTGAGCTGCCATTGTCAAAAGTAACATATTTTAGATTTTTAACATAGTTGGAGATATTGTACACTGTTTTCAACTCTACCAAAAAAAATAATCTGGAGGCCGCCGCTCCCCCACCCCCAATAGTTAAAAGGTTGAAAGAACATTTAAGAGGCCATGCTTTGCATCCCATCCCAGGGATGTGTGGTACAGCAGTACTGGGCTTGTGGTAGATGAGACAGCAAAAAGGCAAAAAAAAGGTTATGGTTGATTGAAAACCCCTCCTCAGTCGTCATTTCAACTTGCAAGAGTGCAAGACAAGTTTGTATGTCTCTTGAGGTGAAGTTACAGAGAAATCATTCCTCTCCCTTATGCTGCTGCTCCTCCTCTTCCCTTATCTTCTGCTTCTCCTTCTCTTCCGTCTCCGGCCACTCTCCTTCTCTTCTTTCTTCTGCAGATTCATTTTTTTCTTCTTCATTTCATCCGGATTAAAAGCTGCCCAAGAATCTTCTTCATCCTTTAAGTAGCGACAGAGACATGAGCCGTGTCCGATCTCAATCCAAAGGGTCCGGTACGGCTCCCGTACCCGTGTCAGGGTCGTGTCGTCTGGACAACGCCCCTTCACCCCAAAGTGAAAGGTCCATGTAACATAGGTCAAAGCTCAAACCGTATCGGAACTGTGTAACTAAAACACACACACACACACCCGCAATTTCCGAACTAAGAGCACGCCGAAGTTGTGCGTTAATTGCTCTCCATTAAATCACCTACAAAAACCCAACTCAACCGTGTGCAGAAGTGTGTGAAACTCTCGTTTTCAGCATGGGAAACTACATCTCCGTGTCATGTAACTTCATTCCACCACTAGGGTGATCTTCTAAGTCAGCTAGGGTGATCTTCCCCGGGGGTGATATGCGGCAGTTTCAAGAGCCCATGAAGGCGGCGGAGCTCATGTTAGAGTGCCCAAGCTACTTTCTAGTCAACTCAGTGGCGGAACCAGGATTTTACCCCAGGGGGTGCTAAAAATATATCGAAGTCACTAAATTTTTTTATAAGTAAAATAGTTATGCGGAATTACAAGTGCCCACAAGTTTCATGAAGAATCTGGTTGGGAATTAAACAAAAACAGCTCTGGTATGGGTCAGCCATTGAAGAACCCGTGATGGAGCAAGCATGCACAATAGTGATGGTGGAATTGGGCTCGCCCACAGGTAATTTTTCATATTACTTAAATCCAAATTTCTTTCTAAATCTCGTATTTTGTTTTTTATTTTTTGTTTACTTATTTGAGGCTCCATCAATAATCTATACTAACTACTGTGAATGGGTGTAAATTATCTTCTGAAAAAAAAATACCCTCCATATAATTATGAATCACTCAATTGCCACTCAAATAAAATTAACATGCCTAAAATCTAGATCTTTCTAACAACTCACCCTTTTCACTTTCATAAAAGCTGCAATTAACACATGGATGCCTCTTCCAACTTTGCTTTCTTTTTAAAAAACTTTTCCAATTTGGGGAAAAAAAAAGGCATTTCGTTCATAAGCCACTAAAACATTCAAATTTGACCAAATTCGCAATTGTCAAATGAGGTGCATCTAAGTATATTTGCTTTGAACAGAGAGAATTTTTTTGGCGTTTAGCTGATAAGATTAAGACTTGAGCGGTACATTGCTTTGGTGCATGTCATGGTAAACTCATCGCTAATTCCCTGACCATTTAATCACAACCATTGCCATTTCATGCAAGCAGACCACAGTCACAAGCAAGCTTGAGCATTTAACATAGTCATTTCATTTCATTCAATCATTTGACCGAATTTGATATGCAATTAACTATGAGAATCAAACAATCTCAAATACTCAATCTGATTGACAATCAACAACCTAAAATGCTCAACAATCTAATAATCTGAATGCTCAATTAACAACCTAAATCCTCAATCAATGCTCAATTGATAAAGAAATTGATCAATTTAATCTGAAAATGCATACCTCAGGCAGTTGACTAATTGACCGGTCACGGGTCACCGTTGTCGTCTCCGGCAATGGGTTCTTGGCCGCCGGTGGAGCCCTCGCTTCGTCGTCTCCTTCCACGGCTCCACTTATCTCTGCTATACAACCCTAGATCGATTCGTGGCCGCCGGACGGTGCTACAGAGAGAGAGGGAGACGTGGTCGGTGGTCGTCACTCGTCAGAACTCTAGATAGTGGTCGGTGGGCTCCAGTCCACTCCACCGTCCTCTAGTGGCGGAACCCAGATCGTTGCCGTGGCTATCAGAGAGAGAGTCGCAGTACAACAGACCACTGTTGCCGTGTCGACCACTGTTGCCGTGTCGCCTGTCGGCGTCGGGGGTGAGAGAGAGTCTACGATTTGCAAGTGGCCGAGTAGCCGGAGTCACGGAGTGGGTGAGGGTGAGACTGTCACTGTGAGAGAGAAGAGAGAGGGAAGGTCGGCGTCGGGCGTCCCTGTCGCGTAGAGGAGAGATTCACAGACCTGTGTGGCTGTGAATTGTGAAATAAATAAATATAAATATATATATATATATATATATATATATATATGTAAATATATTTTCCAGAAAGTTGAGGGGTACATTAGCAACCCCTCGCGAAATGGCAGGTCCGCCCCTAAGTCAGCTCTAGGTCTTTGAATATCGTTAGGCGGTTTTCGCCCTTGGTGGCTTACGAAGACGTAGACATGTTTGACACACATTAATTTTTTTAGTTTTTTTTATTATTATTTTAGAAATTGAAAAAAAAGTTATGCTTGGTAATTATTTTTTTTTCTTCAGTTTAAAAACTCAGTTTTTAAATCAAGTCTGTTTTTAAATAGTCTAAAATTTGGTTTTTTTTTTCAGTGTTGATTGGAAATCAAATAATTCAGAAAGCTTTATTTTCTAATCCTATGGATTTCTGTTCTTCATCTTTTTTTTAAGCCACCACCACCCTCCCATCGCCGGCAGCCACCTCCCACCTTCGGCAGCTACCACCGACCGCTGGAGACCATTGCCGGCGACTGCCGGCGACAGCGGCGACCACCGTCGAAGTCTGCCTGAGGCCGGCGGCCACAGTAGGCGACTACCACTAAAGACCACCGCCGGCCACTACAACCGCTGGCCACCGCCACTGCAAACCACCACAAAAAATTCAAAAAAAAAAACTAAGTTATCAAACACCCAAAGAAAAACTAAAAAAAAAAACTGGGTTATCAAACACCCACTTGTTTTTGTAAAAAAAAAATTTAACTGCTATTTAATTTTATTTTTTTTGAAAACAGAAAACCAAAAAAAAAATTTGTCAAACGGAGCCGTAGAGTTTGGCGACATTCATATTTTGTGTTCTGTTGAAGAGAGTGAATTCTGTTGTTACGGGGGCTGACATGGCAGTGCTTCTCATGGCTGCTAGTTTTGCGAACAAGCGGATTTCGGGCGACAAGGTTAGGGTGCAGCCGGAAGCGACAGCGGCAGAAGGTGGTGGCAGACTGGCAGTTATGGAGATAGTGAGGTTCGACGGCCGAGATCGAGTTTGGAGGGAGTTGTTGAAGGGTTTTTTGCGCAGGAGTTTAAGTACAGGTCAGCAGGGTGTAGATCACGGAAGCCCTTGTTGGATACAATCACAGAAGAGCCGATTTGTTCAACGTGAGTAAGTTTTGCTTTGTCACGCGTGGAATAGAGAAATTCTTGAGTGCAATGATAACAAATGTCCGACGTCGCTGCGCTACATCTTGGTAACGATAGCGTAAATCCTGCAAAGAGTACGGATGCATAAATCAACGTTACACCGAAATTTAACGACCACATTGTTCTTGTTACTCTTTTGAAAAATGTAAAAAAGAATTCTATTTTAGAAGTTAGCATGTGTAGTTTAGAAATTGATGCTAAGGAAGGTGCGTTCACAGTCGACGAGGAGTGCCATAAGTAATGCAGTCTGAGTCAATATACCAAGTATGTCGATGTGGGACACAACAAGAGTGGAACAAAGGTAGAGACCAAGAGCTTCCCAGACAGAGCCTGAGGGTGCAGTGCTGCTAGGGCGATGGCACAGGATGAATACACGACGACAGTCACAGTCCGATGCTTAGGTCCAGAGTGAAGGTCCTGTATGTTTCTCTCTCTAGAATTCTAGAGTGAGAAAGTACAAATATAAGAGTCCAGTTCTGTCCCCAAATGAATTCTCAAGACCTCTATTTATAGAGGTAGAGGTTGAGATGATGATGTCATCAACCGATATGTGGCACTCCCCGGGAGTGATATGTCACCGAGGGGTCCACAGGTGTCGATGCTCCACAGACTATCAGATTGCATATTCACCTGTCCTGCTCCTCACAGTGTCGCTCTATCTGTCTGGAAAGATTGGCTCCCACAGCGTAAGTGTGGCAAGGTATCCCCTTGATCTAACCACTAATCCAAGCCCTTGCAGCGTCCCATAGGCCTGGTAGCGATAGGGAAGACTCGACGCCTAACTGCCAGGCAGACTAGACGTGATGCCCTCTGAAGACCTACTACCGCCTCGGAGTGACCCGGGGGTCATAAGCCCTTGGGGTGCTGACGCAAGCCCCTAGTGTCGAAGCACGTAGGCCAGTCACGAAGACGCCCTGGCGAAGATAGTATCCCGGAAGAGTCGCCTATCCCATAGGTGAGTCCTTGTGGGGGAGCACGTCAAGGTAGTATCCCGGAGGAGCCGTCTACCTGACGAGCCGAGGTAGCATCCCGGATGAGCTGTCTACCTGGTAGAATGGGAGTTGAAAAGCTCCTTGGCAGAAATAGTGTCTTAGAGAGCGAGCCTATCCGGCGGGTGAATCCTTATGCCGGAGCACTCAGAAGGCGTCGAGGTAGCATCCCAAAGGAGCCGTCTACCCGATGGCCGAGGTAGTATCCCAGAGGAGCCCTCTGCCTGGTGAAAGGGGAGTTGAAAAGCTTTCTGGTGGAGATAGTGTCTCAGAGGAGTTGCCTATCCCCACAGGTGAGTCCTTGTGTCGGAGCACTCGGAGCGCGTCAAGGTAGCATCCCAGAGGAGTTGTCTACCTAGCAGAATAGGAGTTGAAATGCTCCCTGGCAGAGATAGTGTCTTAGAGAGCAAGCCTATCCCGCAGGTGAATCCTTATGCCGGAGCACTCAGAAAGCATCGAGGTAGCATCCCAGAGGAGCCGTCTATCTGACGGGCCGAGGTAGCATCCTGAAGGAGCCGTCTACCAGGCGAAAAGCGGAGTTGAAAAGCTCCCTGGCGGAGATAGTGTCCCAGATTAGTCGCCTATCCCCGCAGGATGCTGCACACTCCGAAGAGTGGGTCGAAGCATGTTCCACGTCCATGGCGGGGGTGCATGGTGTGGTGAATGAGAGTGATGCCCGGGCGCATGAAACGTGAATGTGGTGCATGGGCACTGCGACGACCGTCGTAGGACAACAGCTGGTTCCGAGGCACATGTCATGGAGATGGCGCACGGGCGCGGTGAAGTGTGTATGGTGCCCGGGGGCACAACATTGTGACAGAGATCCTAGGGGCACGGCAGTATCAGTGGCATGGTGCATGGGCGCAGTGGAGTGTTTGAATGCGACATGTAGGCGCCGGGGACGAGGGTCACGGAGAAGGCGTGTAGGCCCGGGCGATGGGGTGGTAAAAATGGAGCCCGAGCTACTGGCGACGAGCGTCGCAGAGATGGTGCCCACGCAACGGGTGACGAACGTCGTGGAGTCGGTACATGGGTGCAGGCGACGGGGGTATCAAAGACGAAGCCCAGGCGATGGGCGATGAACGTCTCAGAGATGGTGCTCAGGTAACGGGGGACGAATGTCACAGAGTTGGCGGGTAGGCGATGGGAGTCGTGGAGATGGTGCCTAGGCGATGGACGACGAGCGTCACGGAGATGGTGCCTAGGTGACGGGGGTTATAAAGACGATGTGTGGGCGATGGGCGACGGGCGTCGCAGAGATAGTGCCCGGTTACGGGCGACGAATGTTGTGGAGTCGGTGCGTTGGCGCAGGAAAGGGGGCTCGTGGAGACGGTGGTCGGGCGACGGGCAATGAACGTCGCAAAGAATGCATGGTCCTTTGAAGAGTAAAGGTGCTAAGGATGGAGGCCAAAGGCTAACCCTTAGGGGAAGGTCAAGGCCAACCTTGGGGGAAGGTCAAGGCCAACCTTAGGGGAAGGCCAAGGCCAACCCCAAGGGGAAGCCGAGGCCGACCCCAAGGGGAAGGCCAAGGCTGAGACTGACCCCAAGGGGAAGGCTGAGGCCGACCTCCTTGGGCAAGTGCCATGGCGTGTTGACGGGTGACGTGTGACATGCGACAGTCGCAGCGTGAGGAGGCATCACACAAGAATGAGTTTCTTAATGACGTAGTAACGTTACAAAAGTGAGAAGTGCACGTGACTTGAGCATGCACGTTTTGACCAGTTGGAAGCGTTAAGAATTGACTATTGCTTGTGTTGAAGTGTCATGCAAAATAGAACCTTCAGTGGCCTTTGGGTGCGACCAGAATAGGTTGGGAACATAAGCGCCCTGCGTGTGTTGTGCGGGAGGGGCAACCCGAGCGGGCGCCGCACGCATAAACACTTAGCAAGATTTTGACATTGTTTGGCTGGAGAGTCGCTGGCGTCGTCTCTGAATGACGAAGGTGAAGAGTAGGTGGCTCGAGCCACCTTGTGCACCACATACTGAAACCTTGGAATGCTTGGTATGACGACAGGGGCACGGTAATAGGGCGCATGGGCGGGTAGTCGGCGTTCGTGCTCAGGCGATGGGCTTCAAAGTTTTGGCGCGGGGGGGCGAGTGACAGGGGTTGCAAAGATGGCGCCCAGGCGATGGTCGACGAGTGTCGCGGAGTCGGCGCCTGGGCAACAGGAAATGAGCGTTGCGGCCTGGCAATGATCATCGCGGTGCTGGGTCATGGCGACGGGCATTGAACAATGAATAGAAGTAGGTGGTTCAAGCTATCTTGCACCAGCTACCAAGGGCATTGGGGCGTGATCAAAATTGTAAAAAAAATTCTAAGTGTGGAAGAAAGAAGAAATGAGTACGGGAGAAAGTAACGTGAATGGGTGGCGTAAAGCACATTTTGGTCTTCAGAATGAGTTTTTTTTTTTTTTTACAGTGTTTATGAGAATGGTGGCAATTATGGTGGTCATCGTTCGGCCGAGGTTTGTGGAGGGGGCCAATGGCCAAAACGAGAGAATGATGGGGTAGGCCAAAGTGTATTGTGGGGGGTTGAGGAGGCCGAAAATGGCCGAATATGTGAGCCAAAGAGTTGTGAGGATGGTGGCCAAAGGTGGGGTGAGAGCTTAAGGGGAGAAGGAAAGATGAAGGGGGAATGGCAGCCACACAGGGCCGGTGAGGCTGAGGGCTGGGTTAAGGTGGAACGTGGAGGGAGGTTCGGCCATGGGGGAAGGGTGGGGAGGTCGAAGGTCGAAGGGGGAAGGAAGGCCGAGGCCGAGGGTGGATGATGGGAGGTGGCCGAGGATTAGGGGGGAGGGCGAGGGCGGTGGTGAAAGAAAGGGAAAAAACATGGGGGCGGGGGAAGGCTGCGGCGGTGTGAGGCTGCCTTGTCCTAAGGAGGGGCGGGGGGAAGGAAGAGATGGAGGGGGTGGGGGACGGCCGAGGCCAAGGGAGATAGAGGGAGGTGGCCGAGGCCTAGGGGGACAGGGGGAAGAGGGGAAAAAGGATGAGGAAAGAGGGTGACAAGTGGCAGCGCGAGGCCGAGGGAGAAGAAGGGCTGTGGGAGAGAAAAGAGAGAGAAGAGAGGTGAGGGGGTCATTGGCGATGGGGGTAACGCCGGCGAGAGGGACTGCTGGCAAAGGGCGGCAAATAGGGGCGGCGGCATAAAGGAAGAAGAAAGAGATGGAGGGAAAAATTAGGGTTGTGATATTAGGGTTTTGGGGGAAACGGGTCAGGCGGGTCGGTTTTAGGTAAGTGGTTGGGTGTGTGGCTGAGAGAGAAAAAGGCGGGCGGGTCGGGGACGAGTCATGTGGGACCCAGGGGTGGATGCTGCCAAAATGAATTTTCTTTTGATTTTGAATTTTGAAATTCAATTTTTTCTTGCCTTGCACCAAGGAGGAAGATAGAAGTATAAGGTGGGGGCGGGGAGAATGAAGGCTAATTATTTGATGAGAGAGAGAGAGAGAGATAGATTGTGTAAAAAGTGGGGAAAAAGTGATGGGGTTTTGGGTGGTGAGGGAAGAGAGGAAAATATGAGAGGAAGAGTAATTGAAGATAGAGAGGGCGATGAGAGTGATGAGGGAATGAATGTTGGAAGTATGTGGGGAAGATGAAAATTTTAAAATTTTTCTAAGTGTTGGAGAGAGAGTGAGGGGGGTGGTGGGAGGGGAGATGAAAAATTTTGTGAAATTTTTTCGAAGCGTAGAATGAGGAAGAGAGGGTGGTGACTCGACAGCGAACAGGCAGGGTGAGAGGGAGGAGGGCGAAGGGGGTGAGAACGTTTTAAAATTTTTCTAAGTGTTAAGAAGATTTCCCGAGTGTTGGAAGGAGCATATAGAGAAGGGGTGTGAAAATTTTTGTTACAAAAGTTTTTTTAAGTGTTGAGTTCAGACAAGGGTGCCGAGGGAGACTGCTAAGGGTGATCATCGATGACTGGCTGGCAAGGGCAGTCGCGAGACCTAGGGGAGTGTCAACTAACAAAGTTAAGACTTAGTAGCGTGGCTCGAGCACCCCGCGCACCACGTACCAAGTCACTATGGGATGTGAGGCTGAAGGGGTTGGGAAAGGGTGAAGCCCCCGAGGGAGTGGGTGATGGTATCAAGGGTGGTGTCAGTAGACTTGTGCAAGAGCAATGTAGTTTGAATATTTTCTAAGTTTGAAAAATGCAACTTCATTGATAACAAAAGTAGGCGACATGCCTTGGTACATGGGGAATGAGCACATTGAAACTTTGCAAAATGAAGCATTGAAACTTTGCAAAATGAAGGAAACAATTACAAGTGTGGAAAATGCACTAAGGCTGGCCAGGGCTTGGTCGGGCGGGTCATATTTTTCGCACTTGAGAGTTTGAGCTCTCTGGACGCAATCTTGTCAGCGAAGGCAAACTTGAGGCCCCTACACCACTTGAGGCCGTGACCGACCTTTCGATGATAGGGGCAATAGTTGGGGTGGGCTAAGTCTTTCGGGGTAGGTTCAATGTCGGCATCGGGCAGGGTTATGGCATTGTCGTCGATCCAGGTCTCGAGGAGAGTTCTGACAGTCTTCAAGTTGCATGGATATTCCGGAGCAGGCATCGACTGCCTTCTCTTGTCAGGATGCCTATCACTTCCTTGGGATTGGCACTTGCGGGTGTTGTCGTCGTCACTGGCTACTTCCACCGTCGCTGTCAAGACAAGTTGAGTTTGGGGCTTCGGGGTCTTTGACGAACCGACCGAGTCATTTGTGCAACGCGCAGCTTCCTTGAGATGTCCCCAAGACCGAAGCTAGAGATTTTCAAGGTAGACCCTATAGGTGTCTTTCATGTTCTTGATGCAAAATGGGTACAAGGGTCTCATCTTTGCTGAAGTCAGTGCACTCCAAGCACTTGTGATGAAATCACGTAACATAGGCGTTGAGGTCTTCCCCGGGGTTCTGGCGGATTCTGGCAATGTCAATTATGGTCACACATTCCATTTGATAGTGGAACTTGTCAAGGAAGAGCTGAACCATGCCGGACCTGGAGTGGATTGTACCGTCAGGAATCTGATGATACCAAGAGTAGGCGAGACAAGTTAGGGACTTGTGAAATTCCCGAAGCTTCAAAGTGTCGTCCTCCCCGTAGTGCCTCGGGAGCTAGCAAAATGAGTGAGGTGCTCGCGGGCGTTGCCCTCTTTGCCGTTGAACGGGGTGAAAGATGGTTGCTTGTACTTGACAGGGTAAGGCTTAGTAACAAGGCTGCCAGAGTAGGGAGCATGGCCTGATAGCTTAGAGGGGGAATGTGGTAAGGATGACTGCTTGAGACGGCAGAGGATGGCATCAAGGTCATGCTTGGTGACATAAGAAGCATGCCAGGGTTTGTGTCCTATCGGGATGATCCTGGCACCAGAGCCCCCAGATGGGGCAACCTGAGGCATTGAGGGGATGACAATGGTAGAGAGGGGTTGGTGGTGGGAAGTAACTTGTTGGGGTATGGTTTGCATAGGGGTAGTGCCAGCGACAGGAGGCCGGCCGTTAAAGAGGGTCGACTGGAGCAAGCAGGGGGAATGGCTTGTGTTTTAGGTTTTGGTTAGTTATGTTAGGGTTAGGTTCCATCTCACTTAAGTAGTGAGTCTCCGAAGTACTTCAAGCATGGGTAAGGCATGGCTCCGCTGGCTGAGGTACTGCCAGTCCTACTGTTAAGGGCCCGAAGGACCAAGGCAGCGATGGTCGTGACATTGGGACCTGGGTAGTGTCCAGAACTAACCCAGGCCCTGAAGGCAGGATCTGAGCAGGAAGGGCTAACCCTAGAGCTTGAGATGACACAGGGTGAGTAGCGGGCACAGGGTGCGGAGCTCTGAGGCTTTGAGAAGTCGGTGATTGTGAAGTCAAGACTTGGATTGATTTTTGCATTTCTTACATCGCGACCATGAGAGATGATTGGGAGTCTTGGAGTTCAGTGATGGTAGGAGTAAGGTGTTGGATTGTGGCGCTGACGAACGCTGCTACATTGGGTGCATCCATCCCAGGGGGAGCCTGGAGTTGGTTGTGGCTGGTTTTCTCTTGGTCCTCGAGGTGATGCTCCTTTTGGATGGCTGGGTTGAGGCTTCGGCTGGTAGTCCTGCGCTGCTAATGCATGGTTGCTTGGGTGTGTCAGGCAAGGGACGAACTGTACTGCGATGCTTACCTCCCAGCGGAGTTGCCAAAATGATGCCAAGGAAAGTGGGTTCGCAGTCGACGTGGAGGTGTTACAAGGAATGCAGTCTGAGTCAGATGCCAAGTATGTCGATGTGGGACACAACAAGAGTGGAACAAGGACAAAAACTAAGGGCTTCCCAGACAGAGCCTGAGGGTGGCAGTGTTGCTAGGGCGATGGCATATGATGAATACACAACGACAGTCACAGTTTGATGCTTAGATATAGAGTCAAGGTCCTGTATGTTTCTCTCTAGAATTCTAGAGTGAGAAAGTAAAAATGTAAGAGTTCAGCTCTGTCCCCAAATGAAATCTCAAGACCTCAATTTATAGAGGTTGAGATGACGCCGACACGTGGCGCTCCTCGGGAATGACACGTCACTGAGGGATCTACATGTGTTAATGCTCCACGAACTGTCGGATCGTATATTCACCCGATTTGCTCCTAATAGTGTTGCTCTGTCTGTCTGGAAAGACTGGCTCTCACAACGTAAGTGTGGCCAGAGAACCCCCTTGATCTAGCCACCAATCTAAGCCCTTGCAGAGTCCCACAGGCCTGGCAGAAGTGGGGAAGACCCGACGCCCAACTGCTAGGCGGACTAGGCGCAATGCCTTCCGAAGACCTGCTCCCTTCTTGGAGCGATCCGGGGGTCATAGTCCCTAGGGGTGCTGACGCAAGCCCCCAGTGCCGGAGCACGTAGGCTAGTCAAGAAGACACCCTGGCGAAGATAGTGTCCCGGAGGAGTCGCCTATCTCGCGGGTGAGTCCTTGTGCCGGAGCATGAGCGCGTCGAGGTAGCATACCAGAGGAGCCGTCTACGGGGCGGAAGGGGACTTGAAAAGCTCCCTGGAGGAGATAGTGTCCTGGAGGAGTCGCCTATCCCCGCGGGATGCTACACACTCCAGAGGAGCCGTCTATTCGATGGGCCGAGGTAGCATCCTGGAGGAGCCGTCTATCAGGCGAAAGAGGAGTTGAGAAGCTCTCTGACGGAGATAGTGTCCCAGATGAGTCGCCTATCCCCGCAGGATGCTGCACACTCCGAAGAGTGGGTTGAAGCATGTTCCACGTCCATGGCGAGGGCGCATAGTGTGGTGAATAAGAGTGGTGCTTGGGGGCATGTAACATGATTGTGGCGCATGGGCGCTGCGACGACCGTCGCAGGATAATAGCTGGTGCCGGGGCACA
Organism: Escallonia herrerae; assembly: GCA_033070095.1. Lineage (NCBI taxonomy): Eukaryota > Viridiplantae > Streptophyta > Magnoliopsida > Escalloniales > Escalloniaceae > Escallonia > Escallonia herrerae. The sequence continues at coordinate 54,705 of JAVXUP010001950.1, read as the reverse complement.
TGTCATGGAGATGGCTGTATCAGGGGGCCTGCCCCTGATTGTGGTGAAGTGTGTATGGTGCCATGCCCCTGATTGTGGTGAAGTGTGTATGGTGCCTGGGGACACGACATTGTGACAGAGAGCCTGGGGGCATGGCTGTATCAGGGGCACGGTGCGGCGCATGGGAGCGATTGAGTTTTTAAGTGCGGCGTGCGGGCGCGGGCGACGAGGGTCGTGGAGTCGGCTCCCTGGCGATGGGGAGCATCACGGAGATGGTGCCCGAGCTACGGGAGACGAATGTCGTGGAGTCGACGCGCGGGTGCGGGCGACGGGGTGGCGGAGGCGGTGCCCTGGCGACAGACGACAAGCGTCACGAAGATGGTGCCCTGGCATGGGCGACAAGCGTCGCGGAGTTGGCGCGCGGGCGCAGGCGATAGGGTAACAGAGACGGCGCCAGGGCGACGGACGATGAGCGTCGAGGAAATGGTGCCCTGGCGCGGGTGACGAGCTTTAAGGAGATGGTGCCCGGGCGATGGGGGTAGCGGAGACGACCCCCGGGCAATGGGTGACAAGCGTTGTGGAGATGGTTTTCGGGCGACGGGCGACGAATGTCACGGAGTCGTTGAGCAGGCGACGGAGGCCACGGAGATGATGCCCGGGCGACGGACGACGACCGTCGAGAAGATGGTGCCCGGGCGACGCGAAGAATGCATGGTCCTTTGAAGAGTGAAGGTGTCCTAAGGATGGAGGCCAAAGGCCAACCCCAAAGGGAGGCCGAAGCCGACCCGAAGGGAAAGACCAAGGCAGAGGTTGACCCCAAGGGGAAGGCCAATGCCGACCTCCTAGGGCAAGTGCCATGGAACGCCGACGTGCGACATGCGACGGTTGCAGCGTGATGAGGCGTCGCGCAAGAATGTGTTTCTTAATGACAAAGTCACGTAACAAAAGTGAAAAGTACACGTGATTTGAGCATGCACATTTTGACCAGTTGAAAGCGTTGAGAATTGACTGTTGCTTGTACGGACATGTAGTGCAAAATGAGACTTTTCAGTGGGTCTTTGAGTGCGATCAGAGTAGGTTGGGAACATAAATTAGATTAAGTCAATGTGAAAACTCAAAAGTATAGTTCCTGCCAAATGGAGGGTATGAATGCAGTTCTTTATAGCAACTCGTGAAATGACTTTTTTAACAACGAAGTGGCCTTAGAACACTTCTTTTGACAGAAGATGGGCTTATTATTGGCAGCATTGGAAATATGGAGCTCCTGGATAAACTTTTGAGGGAGTTTCACGGTATTGACTGGAGCTGTCGGAAAAAAAAGATGGACTCATTCGCTTACTTTAAAATGAATCTTATGATTGAGTGATAATTTATTTAAGATGGCTTTGTTTATGGTTTCTGAAAAAAACTTAAATCCACTTACCACTCTAAAAATTATTGAGCAAGTATTAATTTAGCATTTTGATGCCTTAAGTTGAGTTACAAGTCTTCCGGTTTAGGCTACGGCTCTAGATGAACATGTTTCTTCACCAACTAGCAAGGGCGGATCCAGAAAGTCTAATCGGGGGTGCCAAAAAGACATAAAAAAATTGATGGCTAACATAAAAGAATGAAAAAGGTTTAAGTTCATCAACATTACTATTGCTAACATTTTTTGTTTGAAAGAAAGAATCAATTGTGCGTGACTTTGACTACCCCATCTACAAAAATAAGCATATTATAATTAGCGTAACTATTAAATATGTTAAATGCATAGTAAATTGTTCAGTTTGTGTTTTTTTTTGTAACTAGTAAATACGTTAATACTGTAAGAATTAAACCAATAAATAGCGTAACTATTGAAATAGCGTAACAATTAAATATGTTAATACTATAATTAATTAGAATAACTATTGAATTTGTTAATACTCCAAGAATTAAACTATAAACAAAAGAACTCACCTTGACCAATTCGTGTTTTTTTGTAATCCGGAGATTTGGAATTTGAGATTTGGAAGGATGAAGAATAAGAACGAAAAAAATTATGACGGCTTATGGCACAAATAATAAAGAATACAACAAAACGAAACTCTAATTAATTAATTACGATATAATGATATTTTCGTAAATATGTGAAATGTGAGTATTTATAATCAATAACTAAAAAAAAAATCCCAAAAAGCCCCCCCCCCCCCCCCCCCCCCCGGTCATGCAACAGTTCCGCCCCTGCCGACTAGCTCTTGCCAGAAGTTATCGACTAGACGGCTTAAACTTAAATCCGCATAACTTCAGAAGGTTTCTTTGGGTTATCCTCGAAGTAAGGCAATGAGTAACAGTTCTAATGAAAGTGGTTGCAGTTACAAAATCACAGTTTTTAAAAGTTTTAGGCTATTTTCAAGGCATGCAAACATTTATAGTGACTAAAGATTGTCACTGAAAGTGCTTTATCGATACTGTTTAAAATTATAGCGACAATCTTTTGTCGCTGAAATAATTTAGCAATAATTTTTTATTACACCAAAAGTACTGTATTAATCCCCTAAGACGTGTGGCGTCCGAAAAGAATGCAAGGAGTTGAAACAGAGTTGCTCTATACGGACAAATAGACAAGGGACAGCCATATTACCTCTCTGTAGCAACACACAAAATAGCCCTACGGCTCTAATCTTTTACTTTTCTTAGGTTAATCCATCTTCATGTCATTTAGCTTTAGCCCAGCTCTAACTTTAAGAATCAAAGCTCCACTGCTTTAGGGTGTAATTCAATGGCAGTGAATGCAGTCTTTTCATCTTCTAGTGTTGTCTCGAGATGATTTGAGTATTTGGCATTTTGGAGGCACTGTATCACTTCTAAGAGTTGTCCTAAGTCCGTTTCAAGGCATTGGACCCTGCAAGGAAGGTAGAACATCCCTACATCCTTAATCGCCTGATTCATTTAACAAGTTCTTCGGGTTACGTTCTTGGTATATCGTAGTATTTGATTCTGTAGAATCCTAACACGCCTACATCATTTTAAGCCAAAATAAACTCCGATACTTCTTTTTCACTCTTGGTTGAGCTCCCGCACGACGAAATGAATGACATTGGCGGTCATCAAAATGTTTAAATGACCACTCCATTCCCTTCAAATACTCAAGTGCGTGAATGCACATCGGTATACTATTCATTCCATTCAATTTCGTGTCACTAGATTTTCTCCGTGGATTTTTTTTTCTTTGATTTCTATATAGATTAAGTACATGTAAACACAGATCGTACTGATTATATCCTGAGAACTTATATTTGAGCACTACTTTTAGCCATTTGACTTTGCTTTGGTCGCTAAAAGTCTCTCGAGTGTCACTGTGTACGACTTTGTGTAGTTTAAAAATAGAGCTCAACTTAACTTGCCAAAAGTGCTGACGGTGGGAGCAACAAGTGGAGGAGTGTTGTCTTATTACATTGGGTGATTGTGGGTGGGGGGGGGGGGGGGAGAGAGAGAGAGAGAGAGAGAGAGAGAGAGAGAGAGAACCTTCGCACTCTACAAGTGGGTACATTGTGGTCTCAGGTCGCCAGAGAAAGTTGCATAAAAAATATTTGTTGTTATGTCTATTAGGATACTTTTTTCTCGATTTATACCTGTGGTGTTACAGTGAAGTTTAATACTTTAGATCCATCAGTATTTAAGTTATGACATGTTGCTACTTCCTCTTCTTGTAATTTACCTAGATTAAATGGCCGAGACGACTTTCAAACCTCTAGTTACTCTTCGAGGGTTTTGAAAAATAATCTAAATTCTTTGATTCAAGATACGTTATGTCCGAAAGACTATTTTTACTCCGGCAACTGGTTCTCTCTAATCGATAATAAATGTTTCTCCAATTAATCAAAAAAAAAAGAAAAAGAAAGAAAGTTGCCAATAATAATAATAATAATAATATTTATTAATATAAGAGTATTTTCCTGTATTCCTTTACGTTTGCATTTCTAGTCTACTGAGTTCCTTGTTTCTTCGTGCCTAATAAGTTTCTCTACTGAAATTCCTTGTACTGTAAAACTTTCCGTCCATCTTCTTCCGGAAGAAGTCAAATGGATCCCATTTGGTCAAGAAATAGGGGTAAGACCGGAAATCACTAATAAAATACAGATTTGGAATGCTCCAATTTATTTATACTAGATAATGTAAAAAGGAAGAGCAAACGGGCCTTCTTCAAGTTTGTGAGCCGAATACTGAAGGCCCAACTCGAAGCTTCTGGACACAAAACCTATAAATAGGGCTGAGAGGTCCCCATTCTCTCCGATAATTCGCCGCCTTCTTTCTTGTCAATCGCCTGCGTCCGGTCGTCACTGGTAAACCCTTACACTTCTTTTTTTTTTCCCCTAAGAACTCGTAATTTCGTGTTAATCTGCCTTTTTAAGCGATCGCAGCCATAATAATCGCTTCAATCCTCCGTTTTCTTTCTAGGGTTTCGTTTCGTTCTTCCAAGATCAGGACAAAGATCAAGATCGTCGAACAACGCCTTTTGCTACCTCAGAACGGGCCTCAAGCCGCCTTATTGCGTCTGTTTTCTACTAGGATTCTTGTTCCCTTCCGAGGAAGTATTGTTCAAGGTTTAGGGTTTTGTTGTAATTGGGGGAAAAAAGAAAGGAAGAGGTGGAGGAGTTTGTATTGTTCTGATTGATTGTATTTGTGACTCTGTGATCGGACAATATTTTGGCCTTCTGGTGGATGATTATTGGATTTGTTTCTGTTTGTGGTTTTTCGGATTCGTTGTTGAATTACTCGCTTAATTGTTGAACCTCCGTTGTTCTGAATTAGGAAGGAAAAAGTAAATTTGGGATTATTATCTTGACTGCATATATTAAACTGTGAAAAAAAACAGAAAAAAAGGACAGGGGAGACAACAATGGGTGTTTATTACCCCAGATCGAGTGATCCGGCTGGTGCGGGATTCTCGGGTCCAATTTCCACTGCCGGGCCTAGTGAGTTTGATGTGGTTAAGACCCGTGAATTGGAACAGGTGTGTTATTTACTTATTTACCACACAAATATTTCAATCTTCTTGTTTAGGCAAAGTAAAACTCAAAGGCAAATGATACTAATGATATTGCTGATCGTTTGTTATTCCTATTTTGAAAGTAGGCAAGGTGAAAAACTTATTCTTGTTTATTCAAGCATGGGGCTCTGTGTTTTTTCCTATTAGAAGGAACTTATGCTTGTTTATCAGCTTTGCATGTAGTTGAGTTAATATGCGTTCCTGACCCATTCAAATCACCTTTGTGTTCTTGGTGTTATGAAATGAGATATACTTGTTATCAAGTGTATAGACTCCTTTGCGGACATTGGGCGGAGGAAAGACATGTAATTAATTATGTTCATATATCTGCTATGCACCTGAACTGAGCATTAAGGATTTCTATCAGGGTTGCAGATGTATCGTACTGGTTGTGAAATCTAATGATGGTTTGGGTAATCAGTTTCTTGCAGATTCAGGGTTGTATGAAAGCAAGGAAGAAGCTATCAGAAGAGAAGAAGTTCTAGGGAGATTGAACGAGGTAGAATTTGTTATCATTTGTGAATTGAAGTGTTTATACTACGGCCTTGACGTGTAATAGTACTGAATTTTGGACATTCGACAGATTATAAAGATATGGGTGAAAGACGTGTGTGGTGCTAAAGGGTATAGTGAGCAGCTGGTTGAGGGAGCTAATGCAAAGATTTTCACTTTTGGTTCATACCGGCTTGGTGTACGTGAATCTATCTCCCTTTTCTTCTTCCTTTTTTTTTTCCCTCAATATCAGTCGGTTATTATTGCATTATTTTACAGTATATACATAGTGTGGAATTGCATAACCATTCTCTTAGTTTGAATAAAATTTTCTTGTTCTTTCATGTGTGAGTCCTTAGCCATGTCTGTTATCCTACAATAATTGACACGATAAACTGTAGGATTTGTTATTTCTAGAATCTTTAGAACTTGCAGTATATCTTTATTTGTTTGCAATCTGATATAAAGGGTTGAAGTGTGTCAGTTGCATGTGATTTTAAAGACGATACCTTTTGAATTGTGTCACTATATACCCACCATTTATTGGATATTTAGTTTTGAGATTTTAGCTTATTAAAGAAAGAACCAACCTTTATGTTTCAACTTACATTAGTATTATGATTGGCCAAACAGGTGCATGATTCTGGTGCTGATATAGACACCTTATGCGTGGGGCCAAGATATGTTGCTAGAAAGGTAGAACTCTTGACCCGAGATTTGTCTATTTTTCGCCAAAAGTGATGCTTGATGACTAATACAGTCCTCACCCTTACAGGAAGATTTCTTTGGCAAGCTCTACACAATGCTTGCTGAGATGCCTGAAGTACAAGAATTGCACCCTGTGCCAGATGCTCATGTTCCTGTTATGAAGTTCAAGCTCAACTGCATTTCTATAGATCTTCTCTATGCAAAAGTTGATCTGTGGTTGATCCCCGAAGTATGTATTTTTCTCTTTTGGTGGTCACTCAATTGCAGACCAGTTTGAATTTTTCTTCCCTTGGCTTCTTAGCTGCAAAACAAGCCCAGTAGGATGTCCTCTTTGCTCTGTAGCCTGCCCCTTAATGTAGTTTAAGGTTATTAGTTTCCTATACAATAATATACTTGCGAAAAACTAAAATGTCTGCTTTATGATGAAAGGAGTCCATGTTTTGCGTGTTAAAATTCAGGTTTGCACATGACACCTGAGTTTGACAGCTTTTACCTACATAAAGTTGGTTGTAGCTGATCCATATATCATATCGTTATCGTTATGACGAGGCCCACTCTCCGTCGTTGCTTTCTGTTTTTCGTTTATGACAGTGTAGGTAGGTGACTTTAATTTCTTCATGTTTAGTGACTCTAGTTTCCTGTAGTCATAAATGGCCTCGATGTTATATGATGCTTTGCCTAATGTCTCGGTTGGGATTGAGGGGGGTGTACGCTTGAAGCCTTGAATATTTGGGGGAGTTTTAAAGTTTACAGCCAGCCAAGCCATCCCACGGGTATTGGATGCATTCAGTCATCTACTTGGGCTTGCCATATTTATGGCTTCTCTTTTAGTTCATGCACGCTACTCCATGAACGCATATAAGTTAAAGATTAAAATTTTTGTGGCTTAGAGTATCAAGCCATAATATTGTATTGATTCAAGGCGTGCCCCCTTGTGGGCCAGATTTGTATTGCATATTTGTGCTGGTGTTTTGATGTTCAGTTATGCGGCTTTTTCATAGTACATATGGTGTGGCAGTGCAACTTTAATCTTTTTTTTTTTTGGGATTGCAGGAGTTGGACATTTTACAAGAGTCAATACTACATAATGTGGATGAGCAGACAGTTCTTAGTCTCAATGGATGCAGAGTTACTGATCAAATTTTGCGCCTGGTCCCAGATATTCAGGTTGTGACCGATACATATATCCAGTAATGCAATTTTGAGTTTGTTCTGTTGCTGATTGAGTTTCTGTTTGTTATCTCTAGAATTTTCGTACCACACTGAGAGTCATAAGATATTGGGCAAAGAAACGTGGAGTATATTCAAATGTGAGAAAAATCTACATCTTCTTTTGTTGTTTTCTTTTCTTTTGTTGCATCAATATGTTTATAAATTGAAATGGTGAACTGCGTTATGAACAGGTTATTGGGTTTCTTGGTGGTATTAATTGGGCTTTACTCGTCGCTCGCATTTGCCAGCTATACCCAAATGCATTGCCTAGCTTTCTAGTGTCTCGATTCTTCAAGATTTTTAAGCAGTGGCGTTGGCCAAATCCGATTATGTTGTGTCCTATTCAAGGGCGTCCCGCTTGGGATGATAGGAAAAATTCCAGATATGGACAGAATGTAATGCCTATCATCACTCCTGCATATCCATGCCTGAACTCTAGCTACAATGTCTCAACAAGTACATTGCGGGTGATGACTGAAGAGTTTCAGAGGGGGCATGATATTTGTGAGGTACCCTCTCTCTTTTGGATATTGAGTGTTTTGGTCAAATTTTGTACTCTTGTTTTTCCTTGTTTTTGAGGGTAAATTTTTTTATCCAGATTTTTCTTCATAAATGACATTTATAAAGTGCTAAAGTTGAACACATGTACTGACTCTATTAGGAACAAGAACAAGTGACTGCTAAAGTTGTATATCAAAGCTCGTAGAAGCTGTAAAAAGTTTGCAGATGAATATTCCCTTATCTTAAATTGATCTTTTCAGTCTTGGAAGGTGTTCAATGGCAGCACTACCCAGTATTACCTAATAGACTGATAAATCTGGTTGGGGTCCTATAAGACTTTTTTTTTATCTGTGTGAAGAATTTTCCCTTTTATTGGCGCCTTGCTGAATACCATAGTCAGAATTAATTATGGCTTTGACTTTGATGTTGGTTAACTTATTGGCTCCTCATTTGTGTGCACATGGGTGTCTGTTTTGTATAATGCGTCGCGTTTAATTGGGTTCTATATGTGACATGCGCTTGGTTTTTTAACTGAACTGTTGTGCTCAGGCAATGGAGGCAAATGAAGCTATCTGGATGACTCTTTTCGAGCCTTTCCTCTTCTTTGAAGCATACAAAAATTACTTGCAGATAGACATAGCCGCCCAAAATGATGATGACTTGAGGAAATGGAAAGGCTGGGTTGAATCACGACTTCGTTTACTTACTTTGAATGTAAGCTTCACTCTTCTTTACTGTTTCATAAACAGGGTATACACTGTCATAAAGTGCCTTTTAATGTTTACTCATTATATAATTATCCAGATTGAGCGAGGCACAAATGGAATACTTCAGTGCCACCCACACCCTGATGAATTTTCGGACAAATCCAGACCATTATGTTACTGTTTCTATATGGGTTTAAGGAGGAACCAAGGTGTGAATGCTCAAGAAGTTGAACAATTTGATATGACATCGACAGTTGAAGAATTTAAGAGATCTGTGTGCGCGCACGACTCTTGGAAACCCACAATGTTGATTCATTTATGCCATGTAAGAAGGAGAAATATTCCTCATTTTGTTTTCCCTCGTGGACTCAGACCTACGCAACCTGTAAAAGAAGTTGTTGGAAGTCAGGTTGTTACAAATGCAAGAAAGAGAAAACTCGACAAAGTTGATGAAGGATTTGGCTCGAAAAAAACCCTGTGCCTGCCTTCGGGAAATAGCAATGTCAGTTTTACAGGGCAAACTCATGTAAATTGCCTCGAAAACCATTTATATCATAACAATGAAGTCGGAGAATCTGTTGGACGCAGCCCATCTTTTGAGTCTCCATTTTCGGCTGGCAGTTCTGTGTTTTCTTGCGGAGCAGAAGAGGTTGTCTCTGAGCAATCTTCTCAAAAAATGAATGAAGTTCAACATGTTGCCAGTGCTACAAAATGCAATTCTATTGAATCCTTCACAGCAAAGCAAGAAGTTGCAGCAGCAACAACAGGAAAAGGGATTAATCCTTGCTCGAAGTTCCTCCAGAATAGTGTCTTGGAGGAGCTTGAGGTATTATAAGCTTTTCTTGTATATTTCAGATTGTGCACATTGTTTTTTGCTTCCATTTGTTCTATTTACCCTTGTAACATTGCCATCTGCTGGTTTTGGTGGACTTGGAGGCATGAAATATGCGTCAATACAGAACTTGATGAAGGTGGTTTGACTTTGGAGTAATATGGTTTTAAAGACTTAGGATCAAGCAAACCTGGCTGTTCTAGCCACCTAGTATATGTATCTAGAGCAACACTGATGTAATTTACCATGTAATAAAAATCCTCCCCATCACCCCCTCAAAAAAATAAAAAATAAAAATCTGCTTGTTATTAACGACTTAACGAGATTTGGGGTTTATCTGCATGCTTGCATGATCATTCTGGACGCTAGATTTTACTATTGCCTTGTTGAGGTTGATCATGTCTGACACTCCTCTTTCTGTACCTAAATATAGCTCGCTGAGCTGACAGCATCGACTTCAATGGCTCCACAGAAACCGCTCATCAGGTACTTCCAAAGAAAATACGAAGTTGCTTGATAATTTGACAGGTTCCATTGTGAAATGCGCTTGTGGTTTCCAGGGTTGATGTTTTTGCTTTGATTGTCCATTACCTGCAGGTTAAACTTCACTTCTTTAGGACGAGCGGCCTGAAGTAGTACAAATTCACGGCAAGTATACAAACCAAGTACATTCATCAAGTTAGGCAAAAATGAGTCTAGGGTTTTTAATTTTCCCCCTGAAGTTGTACAGTTAATGATCTTTTAGCAGCTTACTAGATCATAGCTTCTTCACAAAAATGTGGAGTATTACATGTGAAGATGTAAATATACAAGGGGCTTATTCTCTAATAAAAGTTATTGCATTACTTTGAGTCTTCTTGGATGGATTCCGAATTCAATTTTCATAGTAGATCTGCATTACTTTCAAAATCGGCTTTAAGCTATTTTTAGTAAAAGTAGCTTTAAGTTATGAATGATGTTTGGATAAGAAGCACAAATAACATTTTCGATAGGCAAAATAACCAAAAATTTAGGGTGTGTTTAATAACGCAATTAAGTACTTAAAACTTAAAATTTTCAATGATTTTTAATTAAGTGCAGTGATAACGCTTAACGTTGTATCACTTAAAAAATTAATTCTTATAAAAGATAGACTAAAATTTAAGGTAGGGTGGACTTACTTAATGTTATTCACTTAATTCTAAGTGAGATGGTTAAAGTTATTTAACGTAATTCTACATAAAAAGGATAATTATCACCATGATGTCTCATCAAATTAATTTGCTGGCAACTCTGCCTGCATCATACTACAACCACAACAATTATTCTTTTTTGCGACCACCACAACAATTACGACGATCGCTACTGTCATCGCGCCCTTGTTCGTCCAAACCATCTAAATATCCACCACAGTACAATTATTGATATCATCATCATGTTGCTGCCTATCATTATCACCAAAATTAATAATACCACGTTTTGCCGCCGTCACCACCACTGTTAGTACTACATCGCCACTATCAACACCCCCATTTCCCGCCCCTTCCTCCGCATCATAATTATGAATACCGTATCGGAGTGCGTATCACTTTCTCCGTGAAATAGTATGTACTGGTACTGTTTTGGTACCGTATTAAACTTTTCATAAATAATATATATATGTAATACTCATTCATTAGCAAACTAATAGTGCATACATATATTTCCTCCTTCACAGGTCATCCGAAGCTTGAATTATCTCATTTTTCAACAAAAGTTGTTTGTTTCCAAATAAGCTGTTTGTTCCATATTGTGGCACTAGGAACAAATAGTTTGTTCAATTAAATTATCTCATCTAAAATTATCTCTTATTTCAATTATCTCATTAGCGGATCCTTATAGAAGAATAAGTTGTTTGTTCAAAATAACGTATTTGAATTTAATAATAAGTTGTTTGTAGATGTGTGACAGTGTCAACAAATGCGTAAAGTAATATATCATATGAATGAAAGAATATAATGAAAGCTTATAGTTATAAAGTAAATCAAAGTTAAGAGAGAAAGTAAAAGCAAAGTCAAAATTGAGATGAAGATCGAAAACTTATTAAGAAAGATGTTACAAATTCTAATAAAAATTGTGAGAAAGAGGCTACAGAGGCTTTGATTTATTTAATAGAACCTATGGTGTTTTCTGTTTAGTTTTCTTAATGGTCAATTTACTAAATATTTAAAGAAAATTAGTAATTTTTATATTTTTTAAAGAACCGATACAAAACATAATATCTCAGCCAGTATGTATTTCTCAGCAGGTATCACCTGTACCGGCTGGTACAACCAGTACATGTATTTTGATCGGTAAGAAATGTAAAGGAATATCGTATCGATAGAAGATAAAAATGGTACGTACCAGCCGGTTAAGTATTGATAATTATGCTACCAACAACATGATTTTGGCCAAAAAAAGAAAGTTATAAAGTATATAAATGCATAATTTGGGTAAAATGGATAAACTTATAAATAGAACAATTTTTAGAAATTTGCTTTTAGTTTACCAAACATGTTAACTTGTTTCTCAGTAAAATTCTGTCGTTTATAGTATTCAGTTTTACGAATTTAAAGCTTAACTTTTTCAGCATTTCAGTTTTATCAAATAGCCTCTTAGTTTTGCAATGAATGGTGCTAAACATCTTTGTAATCAATAGTGATATTCTCGTTCTTTACTTGGTCAAACCTAATTTTATAAAATTGACTAACGCATAATCTCCGTTGCCTTGGCGTAATCAGTTTTTTTAGCTTCTAAAACCTAATTTTATTTAGTCAGTTTTCGATATTTATCTAATATCTAGTGACCTGATTTAATACATATTATATCAAGTTTAACCATTCATATCTATTCCTGAACAGGTTCTTTTTGTTCTTAGTTAGACTTGGAAGTTGGATTGTGAGTTACACGAGGAAAAAAGAAAAAAAAAAATTCTAGGCACAACAATCTGTAAACCCTAATACAATGAAGCTATTCTAAATGGTGTAAATTAAGAACCTGAAATAGGAATTTGAATTTCCTGCAGTAACCCATAGTTACTCTCTCTCTCTTCCCCCCTCCCTCTCTCTCTCTCAACTTCCATCACAGCACCCCTGTTGTAGTGGGGATCCAGACTCCTGAAATAATGAGATCAAGATTCCCTACTGTAACTGATATAGCTAAAAATATCCCTCCAATCTACGGACGACACGTGGCAGTTATGACACGTAACCCACACTGGCTCATTACTGATATGGCAGTTACCGTATCAATCACCGGGCAGAATCCTAAAGAGGCTCTGACTCTATCAGTTCAGATTGACATGAGATCCTCTAGGATCCTAATTATATTCTGATTAGAGTTGGTCAAAGCCCAGTCCTACTAGGACTCCTCCTTCTACCACTATATAAAGGGGTCAAGCCTCTCAGGTAAAAACAAGTTCACACACAATCACACATTGTGTCTTACTGCTTCTTCAGAGTTCTACATTGTTAGCCATCTCTGACTTAAGCATCGGAGCGTTCCCCCGCCGGAACCCCACCTGGCGGTCACTCCGTGTTCTCTTTTGCAGGCCAGATTCTGGTGTGGTTCCCGATCCAGTTTTTAGCTGCAACAGATTGGCGCCATCCGTGGGACCACTACAGGGAACATGGCCAACCATTCTTCTTTTAGTGACTCTTCACATAGTCGTTCTCCACACCGTCACGCCCGAACGAGCAGCTCTCGTCGACTCAGTCGTGACCACCGTTCGACACCTTCACGTCGTCATTCTGCGGAAGATGCACACGTTAACGTCACATCTGCAACTCCCGAATCAGAAAGTAGACCTCGAAGAAATCATTCTCCGACGTCTACTCTGAAAAACGGGGACCTTCGTCATCGCCTGAACCGTAAGTTATTCAAAACACCCCATGCCGAACTTACAAAAGAGATCCACGAGCTAAAAGATGTCGTGAACACTCTCCAACAAAAGCTCGACATGGCAGTGGCTCCTCCACCCACTTACCATTCTCATCTTGACCCCGGTGATCTTCGTCTTCGTCTCACATCCAGATCAAGTTACGGCCGCAAATACCAATCAACGGCCGATCCAACTTACAATCACAAAGACAAAATCGGAGATCACGTAACCAGGAGTGGATCATGCTACAGTCGCGATTCTTCAGTCGAAGACAGTACCAACTCCTCTCCCGCACAGGCCGTCAGAGTTAAGACCCCTCGAAGATCTATCCATAGGAAGAGGACGCCTGAGTCTCGTTCCCAAGAACGGGACTCCTGGAAGGTGGTCCCTAGATATCATTCTCCAGAACGATCTCGCCCAAGGAATGAATCTGGATATCCGTTGTCGAAGGCCATCGAGAAGGCAAAGCTACCTCCCAATTTTTGAATGCCTCAATGTGACCTCTACGACGGGACTGGGGATCCAGGAGAACATGTTTACCAGTTTCAAACAAACATGCTACTCCTCCAGGTTTCAGACGCTGTCATGTGCAGAGCATTTCCTACCACTCTAAGGAAAGCAGCACATGCATGGTTCAAATCTCTACAACCAAGGTCCATCTACTCCTTCGGCCAATTATCGGATCTCTTTCAAAAACACTTTGTAAGCAGTCGCTCCCGAAGAAAAAACTCGGCGAGTCTGCTGAACATTGTGCAAGAGAAAAATGAGTCTTTGGCATGCTTTCTCGGACGATTCAACGCAGCCACCTTGGAAATTGATAACTTGGACGAGTCCGTGAAGTATACTGCATTCCTCCGAGGCCTTCGACCCACATCCAAGTTCGCATTCTCTGTGAACAAAAGTCCTCCAGGTAATATGAAAGCCCTTCTCGAGAAGGCTAACAAATATATTCAAGCTGAAGAATACCTGGAGACACACAGAGGACGGCGTGGAGAAGGGAAGGAAGAACAGAAGAAACGGTCTCGGGAATTAACTCCTCCCCAAGGAGGAAAGCCGACAAAACGTTCCAAGTATGATGAACGGCGTCCGAAAGAACCGTTCGCTTGGAAAAATCTAACACCCCTCAATGCAAAACCATCACAGATTTTTCACGATATCAAGGAGAATAAGGCTCTCCAGTGGCCGGACAAGCTGAAATCTCAACCAAATAAACGGAACAAAGATTTATGGTGTCACTTTCACAACGATCATGGCCACACAACTGACAATTGCGAGTCGCTTAAACGAGCAATTGAGGCCCTTATCAAGCGTGGCCAGTTGAGAAAGTTTGTAGCTCCTAAAGAAGATAGACAACAGACACCTCCAGCCATGGAAGAAAGAGAAGATCGAGAAGAGAATGCGGGTATTATCAACACTATATCTGGGGGATTAGCCGCAGGAGGTTCATCAGGACGGGCTCGAAAAGCATACGCCAGAGAAGTATACATAACGAGTCAGCCCCCGGATAAGAAATCGAAGACGGTACCCGTAGCAGCCGTCACCTTCTCAGATGAAGATTCGAAGGACATACAAACTCCTCATGATGACCCATTAGTCATTACAGTTAGAGCTGGGAACTTTGATGTAAAGCGTGTCTTGATTGATAACGGAAGTTCTGCAAAAATCTTATTTTTCGATGCATTCAAGAAGATGAACATTCCAACGGACCGTCTCCGAAAGATGGATACTTCGTTGTATGGATTCTCCAATCATCCAGTTGCAGCCGAAGGTATTATCGCACTCCCAGTTGTGATTGGCACACCTCCAGCACAAGCCAACTTCATACTTGATTTTGTGGTGGTCAAGGTCCCCTCAGCATACAACGCCATATTAGGACGACCATCACTCAATCAATTACAAGATGTAGTGTCAACTTATCACCTGAAGATGAAATTCCCCACGGAACACGGGATTGGAGAGGTGAAAGGGGACCGGACTATAGCTCGTCAATGCTACGTAACTTCGTGCCGACCAAAGAAGGCAAAAAAATTGGACTCAGAGGAAATCTTGATTTGATAGAAGAAGTTCGGACTCAAGCCCATGAACGATCCGTTGTTATAAAACAACGCGTCGCACAGTAGCATCTTGCCTCAAGGCAAGACACTTCTTTTTAAGGGGGATAAGGGCCCAGACCTTATCAAAACCCCAATCTTTTAAAAATTGTCTTTAGAAAGATAATTTCAAATAAATGGGTTGTTAAGTAATCCAATGTAAACTTTATCTTTTGCTCGAGCAATAAAGTTATTTTGGCTCTCAGTATTATTATGGGCTTAGCCAAAACACTCTGCCCGATCAGAGTGATCAATGTAGCCAAAAACATTCTGTCCGAACAGAGTGATGGCCGAACACTCTGTCCGATCAGAGTGATCAATTTAGCCAAAAACATTCTGTCCGAACAGAGTGATGGCCGAACACTCTGCCCGATCAGAGTGATCAATGTAGCCAAAAACATTCTGTCCGAACAGAGTGATGGCCGAACACTCTGCCCGAACAGAGTGATCAATGTAGCCAAAAACATTCTGTCCGAACAGAGTGATGGCAGAACACTCTGCCCGATCAGAGTGATCAATTTAGCCAAAAACATTCTGTCCGAACAGAGTGATGGCAGAACACTCTGCCCGAACAGAGTGATCAATGTAGCCAAAAACATTCTGTCCGAACAGAGTGTATAACTCTTGGGTTTTATAAAAATACAAGAGAAGGTCAAACGGATTAGCTACAGATCTAAGTCCGTGAAGAAACAAAAGTTAATGGGGGCATCGTCACTCCACTAAAGCTTTTGCTTCTTTGAATTATAGGCCGAGCGGGGGTGCTCGACTTCTTTGCCAACTCTTTAAGTGACGAATAAAGGGTTTGAGCCAAAGTAAAAATCAATAATACTGTGTGAATGGTAAAGATAAACCATGAGAAACACATAGTAAAACATAAATAAAAGATAAAGGGTTTTACAATAAGCCCTTGAACGGGCATCAAAATTCTCTGTCTGTATAAAGCAAAAAGCCTAGATACAAAGACTAAAATCTAAGGCTCGGGGGCATCACCAGAAGGACCTTCCCCTGGAGGATGAGAAGCTGCAACATCACCTGCCTCTGATGGCAGAACAGTCTCTCCAGACGGAGATATCACCGCAGGGAGAACAAAGTCATCCAAGAGGATATCAGGAAAGCGCTCAGCAAACATCTCCTTGGCCTTCGCAAAACCAAGCTCGTAAATCTCAAGGCCGTCATCCGCACGTTTCTTGAGCCATTCGTCCCTAGCATTTCCGTCCAAGAAGTCGCAGATGCCTTGGTCACGAGCCTTGGTTACCTCTTCTGCTGCCTTCCTCTTGACTCGCTCCAACCTCTTCTCCAGAGTCGCAATTGAGCAAGATGGTTTGCCTCTTGCTTGCTCAGCTCTTCAGCACGATGATAAGCTTCTTGTGCCTCCTTAACAGCTTCCCTCTTCTGTTGAGCCTCATCTGCTGCCACCTGCCTGGCCATCTCAAAGCGAGAAAACATCTCAGATCCGCTAGCGTACATCTGGAATGAAGATTGAAGCCATCAGCTAAAAGAAAGTAGAAAACAAAAATAGAAACTTAGTTGAGACAAAGGACATTACCGTATAGACGGCTTGGGCAAAGCAGCAGGCAAAGGTCTTGTGTGTCTGAGTCTGGAAGACCTCCTTGTCTCGAGGTAGAATTCCATGAAGAAGATGCTGCTCCGAGACATGGCTATCCGGCATCCCAAGGTCATCGCACCTAAGTGTCCACCTCGGCCGAAAGATAGGATCGTCATCAATGGACACTTGCTCCAAGATAAGTGGAGAACGTTCTGGAGGAGTAACTCTAGTCCTCTTAGGAACAGGGGGCAACTCCGCACTAGGCTGTTTCTCCTTGCACTTCCCCTTAGCTTTCTGAAGAACGCCAAGAAAGCCTCCTTTTGGGGATTTTCCACTTTCGCTAGCCATCTCTGCAATCAAGGTAGAAATCAATACGGGAATGAATACTGAAACCAAATTGAAATCAAAGACTTCCATAAAACACACCTACGGGAACGGTCTCGGCAGATGACATGCTAGGAATAGCTAGAGGAGGAGAAGGAATCAGAAGACCAGCTGGAATAGGCTTTGGAGAAATGACCTTCGCCTACTCCAGTTGTTCCTCCGAAAGAGGCTTATCTATGCAAAGACCACCTCGAAGCTTAATATGACTAAGTATATGTTTAGTCAGATTGTTGGGAGTAGGCTTGCCAGGATTTTCGAAATCTTTACAGAATGGATTCCAGTCTCTATCAAACGGAAGCTCCCCCTTGTCCAGGCGGCCAACAAAGAAGTATCTAGAATGCCAGCCTTTATTTGACTTCGGGCCTCCCTTCAGGAGTCGTTGCCTACTATGAATGTAATACCATCCCGGGCAGTTGGCGACTCCCTTGACGAAACAAATTTCGAAGAACACTCTCATAAAATCTGTTGCATCTGGTTTGTAGCCTGAAGTCTGGACCAAATATATAAGGCTGGCAAGCTTCTTCCAACCATTTGGAACAAGCTGCCCGGGAGCCATGCGATAATGCTCGAAGAAACGAAGAGCAAAAGGGTGGAGAGGAAGCCTATACCCAGACTTCACTTGCTCTTCATATATCCCAGTTTCAAACTTGGTTCCATAATTTGCTGGTTCTTGCAAACCAGGAAGACGAGCATACCAACCGTCGGGAAGAGGATATTCCCGAATTAAATCCTGCAAATCTTCGGTCAACATCTTGCCTGACTTCTCGTCAGCAGTATACCAAGGTTTGGGATTAGCCTTATCGTCAGCTTGATCCTTTACATCTCCTAAGGCATTTTTTCTAGACAAAGAGTGCGAAGGTTGAGAAGATGAAGGTGGTAATGGTTGATAAGTTAAAGGCTGGAATGTTGAAGCTTGTGGTAGTTGTGGATTGGAAGTTCCAACTTCACTTCCTGAAGTTAGAACTCGTTCCGAACTCGAAGATGAACTACTCTCTTCGGACGAAGAAACAGACGCTGAAGTTTCGGACATGGTTCTACCCAAACTAAGAAACTATGAAAAACTTGAAGTGCTGAACAGAAAGAAGAAAGCAAAAAGACTTATTTGAAGAGTAGAGTGCTTCCAAAAAATTTCGAGCGAAGAAAAAATGAACTGAAAGTTCTCTTTTTATAGAGAAACCCCATGTAACCATTTCTGGGGAAACGCAATGGTTCATCCACCACACACGTGTCACAAGCTGAAGAGTAGAGAACCTTGAAAATTCTCAATTCCCGCTCAAAGACATTAATGAAGAAGAAGACACGTGGAGGGAACCAGGGTAGTAGCCGAACAGAATCCTTCCCGAACAGAATCGTGTCCGAACACTCTGCCGGAGCAGAGTGACAACGGCCGAACAGAATCGTGTCCGAACACTCTGTCGGAACAGAGTGACAACGGCCGAACAGAATCCCGTCCGAACACTCTGTCCGAGCAGAGTGACCCTGGTCGAAGAGAGTTCTGTCTGAACAGAATCGTGTCCGAACACTCTGCCCGAGCAGAGTGACCGTGGCCGAACAGAATTCTGTCCGAACAGAATCGTGTCCGAACACTCTGCCCGAGCAGAGTGACAACGGCCGAACAGAATTCTGTCCGAACAGAATCGTGTCCGAACACTCCGAACAGAATCGTGTCCGAACACTCTGCCCGAGCAGGGTGACAATGGCCGAACAGAATTCTGTCCGAACAGAATCGTGTTCGAACACTCTGCCGGAACAGAGTGACAACGGCCGAACAGAATTCTGTCCGAACAGAATCCCATCCGAACACTCTGTCCGAGCAGAGTGACCCTGGCCGAAGAGAGTTCTGTCCGAACAGAATCGTGTCCGAACACTCTGCCCGAGCAGAATGACCGTGGCCGAACATAATTCTGTCCGAACAGAATCGTGTCCGAACACTCTGCCCGAGCAGAATGACTGTGGCCGAACAGAATCCCGCAGAATCGTGTCCGAACACTCTGCCCGAGCAGAATGACTGTGGCCGAACAGAATCCCGTCCGAACACTCTGCCCGAGTAGAGTGACAACGGCCGAACAGAATTCTGTCCGAACAGAATCGTGTCCGAACACTCTGCCCGAGCAGAAGAACCATGTCCGAGCAACACTCTGTCCGAATAGAATCGTGCCCGAGCAGAATTTCATCCGAGCAGAACTCTGTCCGAACAGAACCGTATCCGAGTAGAGAACTCTTCGAATATTTGCAATGGGGGCAAACATATCCGATCCTGCTTTTGGTGTATTTCGCTATCACCAGTGGGAAAAGTGTGCTTCCACCCGCTTCAGTAAACGCTGGTGAAAGCAGGGGGCATATGATATAGCTAAAAATATTCCTCCAATCTACGGATGACACGTGACAGTTATGACACGTAACCCACACTGGCTCATTACTGATATGGCAGTTACCGTATTAATCACCGGGCATAATCCTAAAGAGGCTCTGACTCTATCAGTTCAGATTGATATGAGATCCTCTAGGATCCTAATTATATTCTGATTAGAGTTGGTCAAAGTCCAGTCCTACTAGGACTCCTCATTCTACCACTATATAAAGGGGTCAAGCCCCTCAGGTAAAAACAAGTTCACACACAATCACACATTGTGTCTTACTGCTTCTTCAGAGTTCTACATTATTAGTCATCTCTGACTTAAGCATCGGAGCGTTCCCCGCCGGAACCCCACCCGGCGGTCACTCCGTGTTTACTTTTGTAGGCCTGATTTCTGGTGTGATTTTCGATCCAGTTTTTAGTTGCAACAGTAACCATGGGTTATAACAGGAGTGCTATCTCCATTCTTGTGAGAGGGGGAAGAGAGAGAAGGGGATGCAAACCATGCTTACCCCTTTTCTCTTCTCCCTCTCATAATAATGGAGTCAGCATCCCTGCTGTAACCATCTTAATCCGAAATAATGATACAGAACAAACAAGATATGCAACAACTGTATCAATCAAGATCTCTACCTATCCTAGGCAATCCAATCACCGGGATGAATTGGACTAGACAAGTTAGGCTCGAATACCTGCTATTGTCATCATAATTTGGTGGCCAATCACATCAACCTTGTGAACATGGCATGTTTCAACAGCTTGAGCCAGAAACACCGCACTCACCTTTCGACCAGAAAAAGGAGAAGAAGAAATAGGGGTAGCGCAGCTGGTGATCCCCCAGATACGTTTTGGTTGGAGTCTAAATAAGTATAAAAAAAAAACATTTAAAGCGTCTAAGACTAATCCAACTGATAAAGATTTCGTAATTCTTTTTTATATGAGTCTAAATAAATAAAAATAAGAATAAAAAACATCCGGACATAGCGTCAAAAGGTAACTCAATTGGTAAAAATCTTGAGATATGTTATTCTTCAAGTCTTTTTGAACTGCCATGTCTATGGCAGTTCAAAAATATGAACTGCCATAGACATGTCAAGAAATATGAATGTGAACTCCATATGGTGTGAACAAGCTAACTAGTGATAACGCCTTTCTGTTAAACAAAAGCAAAAAAAGCATTTGTTATTACCTAGTATGAAAGATACTCTTAACAAGAAAATGATACGAATCATATAAATTTAACATCACCCAAAATAATTCACGAATCAAGGGGTGTTCCATCCAAGCCTCTGCATTATTGCCAAACTTGTCATGACGAGAGCCGTCTCATTGGTGGCTTTCTTTTCGTTTCTCTTCGGTACGAACTTTTGACGTAGCCAATCGAAGAAGCACGTGCCATGTATTAATACACCGAAAGTCACTTGGCCTAGACAAAGTACCAAACAACTTTGAAAATGAAAACACTCTTCTTGCGCGGAATGCCAATTCCAAAAGAATTTTCCGAGGAAAAATAGACATTGGAGTAATTAATCTTGTGAACATTGCTCATTCCATATGATTGACTACCTTCGATTAATGCTTTCATGTCGTTCTCAAAAGTCATTATCACTGCCATGTTCATCATCACGGGCAATCAAATTCTATCTCGATTGTTCTACCAATTAATTAATGTACAATACCATCTTGTAAGCTAAGGAGCTGGACAATTAGTGTACAATACAATGTGTACCTTGAATGGACATCTTAGGAAAATCAACAACATCATACTCGCTCATTTGTGTAGGGCTCCCTTGGAAAGGCAGACCAAGTAACTTTGTACTCTTTTCTTCTTTTATTTTTCTTTGACAATAGGCATATCTTGCTTGCAAGGGCTTCTTAAAGAACAGTCTTGTTCATAACTTACAAATGATTTCTTTTGGTGTATGAAATATAACCATGTGCATTAATTTTTGTACCGATTGTCGCTTGACTTATCTCAAAGATCGAGCGCCACTAAAAGTCCTCTTAGAACTCTAAAATCCCAACGGCTGAAAAAGCTCGCACTCACTATTAAAATTGACATGTGTCTTTTTTAAGACATAAAAAAGTACGACATACGCCTTTTTTAAGACAAAAAAAGTTCTTCCTAACTCGATCTTGAATCATTTTGAAAGTTGTTCATCATGGCTTATGGGAAATTATGCTTTTACCTGATGTGTCAAGTAGTTATTTTATCTCGTAGTTACACGTTGGGTAAAGTCTCATGTTGATTTATGCTCCACTTATCTTTTTCTTTGTCAGATTTGCTGCTTTAAACTTTTATTTGTGGTTTATTTGCAATGCTTCTTGTCTCATCAACTTCATACCAATCACTCACTAATGTGTCAACCTATTTGCTTTTCCAGAGTCTTCTTCATTGGTGTTACCTCCGCAACTTTGTGAACATCTCAATTTGTTACTTTAATTAATACCTGGTGCTCTCGCATTTCAACTATATACACTTTTGTTACGAACAAAGAACTCTTATTCCAAGCCCCAAACCCAAGAGATGTAAATTCCCGTACAAATATATAATCCGAAACAACGAGGAAAGAAGAAATAAACAAGGCTCCATTGCGATAGAAATCATTACACGGTTCGAAACTAGCGATCGTGAATAATAATTTGATAGTACAGAATCATGCAATATTTACTTTGCGTCGACGAGTTGCAAAGCTGGCACAAAGAGAGAGGGACGCTAAAATAGGAAGAGATGGAAGGTGGCTTGGAACAGAGAGAAAGAGCCACGCCACCAACCCAAGAAACAAGCCGTGGATGATAAAGGCTAAAGGACACCAAGTTGCAGGATTCGGTGTGTTTGCAAATCTTAGTTGACGGTGCTGATTTGCATTTGATCATTCTTAATTAACTCCTTGATCTATCGGCCTTCAGAATCTTCTAATTTAGGGTTTGTATATTGCCCGAAGATCACGGCAAATCTCGTTTTCAGATGGTCCTTGTCCAAACTGCCTAATCTTCCACCGCCCAAACATGTTCTTAATCACTTGTTGTTGTACTTGATTAACCCCAACATATGTTCCAGATTCTTGTTGACAGATTGTTTAATGTATTGAGAGGGCCCATAAATGTTGTTTATTGCTTGTTTTGGATTATAATCTTGTACCTGTCAAGGCAATTAATATTGAGTACCTCCTACAATGGAGCAAGGAACCGTGAATATTTTTTTTTTCTTTCTTCTTCAAGGTTGGTGATGTTTGAAAACTCGTTTGCATGTGCAAGGGAGCATTTTAAAACGAGAAAAATGACGACGTTCCTCGTCTCCTGTCATAGTTTTTAGTTTTAAAATGATCGTCGATTTACCAATCTCAATCAGATGGATTCCACGTCTCGTTGACGAGCTGAAAAACACTGGCGTAATACAACTTCCGATGGGCGATAACTTATTGATGGATTGGCGTAAATTAGGGGTACGGTAAGTGCAAATAGGTGGTGGGGGATTCACGTTCGAGAGTTGTGGTACTAGTGGTGGCCGTTGATGAAGGCCGGAGAGAGTCTATAAGAATTAGAGATTGAGAGGAGGAGGACAGACCACAGAAGAAAGAAACATGAGTATAAATGACTGTTTAAGGAGAGCTTAATGGCAGAAAAAGAAATGGTCCAAATGGCACTTCATATCTTGTGAGGAGATCAAAGGTTCCAAGTCGTTCTCACATGCAAACGGAGTTTCTCTATCAGTTTCTGCTCTTCAAGCCCTTTTGTTTTACTATTCAGTTGCCCCGGATCATACAATATTTTTCAGAAACTGTTTTCCAAAAGCTATTTACAATTCATTAATCATGGTGTCTATCTCCGACGAGGGCCACCCCCACTCATCCTCCTATCATCAACTTGCTTTCTTTCATATCTATTAATACCTCAAGGTAAACTATTGAATTCGACTTTAAATTCACTTCATTTTGTGGAGGCTTCTTGTAGGCCGAAAGACTTAGGTTTCGTTCGACACAAATTTTTTTTTTTTGGTTTTCAATTTTTTTTAAATTAAAGAGTAGTTTAATTTATTTTTTTTACAAAACAAGTGGGTGTTTGATAGTCTAATTTTTTTTTGTTCAGTTTTTTTTTTTTGTGTTTGATAACCCAGTTTTTTTTGTGGTGGTTTGCAGTGGCGGTGGCCGGCGGTGGTCACCGGCGGTCACCGGCATCCAGCGGCCTGTGGTGGCCCCAGCGGTCGCTGGCGACCTTCGCCGGTTGTGGGAGGGTGGTGGTGGTTTAAAAAAAAACCAACACTGAAAAAAAAAATCAGTTTTTCGAGTTTTCAAAAACAGTCTTGATTTAAAAACTGAAATTTTAAACCGAAGAAAAAAAAAGAAAAATGATTACCAAACACAACTTATTTTTTCAGTTTTCAAAACTGAAAAAATAATGTGTGTCAAGCAGGGCCTTATATATTTGCTCTCCTATTTTTCCTTTTCTTTTTCCATTATATGAAACCAAACAAATGAAAGGAAATGTTTTTTAAACTTCTCCTCTCTTTGATACTCTCAAGGTGTATGGTGTATTAAACAAAGTGGAAGAGAAGTTAAATGATACTTATACCTGATTTTAATATTAGCACTTATATATTGTATGTTACAAATTATGTGCAATTTAAACAAATGTAACTTAATATTTTGTGCAAATGAACTACTTTTTAAAATGGGCACAGATCATCTAGATTGATCAAACTAAACTGTCTAAACTGATTAAATTTAACCGTCAAAATTGATAATATTTGATACGATTAATTCAAAATTTGTTAAACCGAGTAGATACGATTCGATTTACGATTTACCTTTCAAACCGAACCGTGCGTCTTTTTTTGTTATCTCAACTCCCAGTTGACTAATGAAACGTAGTTATGTACAAGGACACAGTCCACACACAGGGCTCCCCCCTATCATAAGACTTGCCTGTCCCTTGTTTTCACTACCCACGTACCCCCTACCCCCACCCCAGCGTCCCTCCCGCTGCCATCTTGCCCCCACTTCCCTCTCAACCAAGTATCCCCTTATATGTCTACGTATACACCTGCCCCCAATCTCCCCTTATATATACATATTACTCTCTCTTTCTCTCTCTGCTTGTCACTCATTCAGACTTCATAGTAATAGCTGTTCCAAAATATGGGTTTACATAACCAGCTGACCGACGTTGCGCCGGACTCCTTCCCAATCCTCCTGGTGGCCACCATCGCCGCCGCCGTGCGTTACGTCCGCTCCCTCCTTTGTACTGTCTTCCACAACGTTGGTCCGTTCAGGCTGGATCCAGGCGAGGTGGACGATGGGTTAGTGAAAGCCGTCGGATCGGGGCTGGCCGGCCTGGTCGTGCTGGCGGAGCAGCTCAGCCTAAACCGGGTCCTCTCGTACCGGCACGAGGGGGGCGAGGGCAGCTGCATGGTGTGCCTGAACCGGCTCGCCGGCGGCGATCAAGTGCGCAGGCTGGCGTGCCGCCACGTGTTCCACAAAGAGTGCTTCGACGGGTGGCTGGACCATTTGAACTTCAACTGCCCGCTCTGCCGGTCGCCGGTGGTTCCCGACGAGCGCGTGGCTCTCGCCGGGCGGCGCGTGACCGGCGACCTCCTCGCCTGGTTCTCTCTCCGCTGAATGTTTTACACGGATGCGCATTACACGTTGATTTACGGACGCTCATGTGGAACATCCCTGCTCATTCGTCGCTCTGGCTCGCGCTTTCACGACAGAAGCGCTAATCGCTAATTAGGTGTCAACTTTATCTATTTTTACGACCGTAAAAATGAACGAACGATCGGTCAGATAACCTTAAGTAGATACAAATTGCTTGTAGTAAATTTTTTTGGTTTTTTGATGTTTTACTATTAACTTTTTTTCCCCCTTAGAATTTTTGAGGGTACAAGCTAATGCTTGTACAAGCATGTACAGCTACCAGCTACCAAGGGGTTGCCACTAGTAAAAGGGTATAGGCATGTAACACTACCCTTTTCTTTGACCTTTTGACTTTCCATTAGTTTCTTTCCAGAGCTCTGTTATTAATTTGCAATAAAGTTGCCATTAATTAAAGGTATTGGCGCTTTGAATCACAATTTGGGAAATGAAGACAAGCATCGTGTGAATGATATGAGAAGATGGTGACAATGGTGATGAGGCATGCATGATGATCATGTCTCGTGTCTTCCTTTTTGGACCCGTGTTTGCTCTTGATGATTGAAGAGAGTCAAACAACCAGATGGGCATCAGGAGGGGGGCGGTGATCCCTAACTTTTCTGTGATTGGTAGGAAGAAAAGCATAATTCAAAAATCAAGAGTAAACAAGACACGATTTATTGAGTCAAAATCAAACTAATTATTATAAGATTAAACGTGGCTTCTATATGATAAATCAGTCATGAAGGCAAAACTATGGGGGCTGAAAGTTCATAATTAGTTCTTGTAGCGAGAAAATTGCAGGTGAGTTGTCTCGTAGACTGCAAATTTGTGACGAAAAAATATAGTCGTAGAACCGGAGGATGTAGCAAAGTAGGCATGCTTCTTTGTTTATCTAAACTTCTTTGATGTGTGGGGCATGCCGACGTACGTGGTCCTTTCATTAGTCTGTTGATTCTTCAACCATGAGCCTTGATCAAGTCCTTGAATTTACTCCGAGAACTGAAGAAATTCGACAAAATTGTCGGAATGACTTGGAGTAGTTGGTTTTGGGTTCCATCCTCTTTGAAAAAATCAACGGAAATCCTCTCGGAGCGACTTCTGTTAGACTACTTGAGCAACATTTCAGATTAAAGTTTTGATCTGTACTACTCTGATGTCTCCACATTCTCTAGGAAAAGCAAATTTTGAAAACCTAATTGATACGGGTTGTGTAGGCATCACTAAGGTAAGGTGGTCAATGTTGCTTTTGGCCAGGTTAATATCTGGTGGTGTTGGTGAGGGCTGGAGAGTCCTTGAGATTTTCTTCTGGACTTCGGAACTTGACCTTGATAGTTTGCTGCCCTTCAATACTTTCAAACAGACATGGGTCTTAGTTTTTGCAGATATAGGGATATTTTATTTTAGGGAATTTTAATGGCTTCATTGATTTTTTTTCAGTTGATCTTTCTATTGGATTCTATTAAGGACTGCATTTTAGGACGTATAAGCAAAGATATGATATCCTATTAGATAAGGACGGATAAGGTACATATCATATCTCGCGAATAGGATTATCTTGTCCACCTTTTATTCAAAAGCAACCACCACCACCACCAACTAGCTACAACCACCTACCGACAGCAACATACTACCACATCAACATGGCCACCACCATCATTGCAACCACCTATTGAGTCCACCATCAACAAATCGCACCCACAACCAACAGCAACACATCAACATGTATACCACTACAATTACAAGTCTGCAACCACCTATTGAGTCCATCTCAATTGTCGGACACCCCATTGGGTTCTATAGAGGTAGTGCTTTTGTGGCAACAACCACCCTGGCCATTGACCGTCGCCACCATCACATTGACCAACACCCATAAAACAACCAACCACTGATAACCACCACCACCACCATCATTGACCAACACAGCTGAACAGTAAACCCTCTAATATCGATTATCACCACGGCACGCCATTGTCCCTGCAACAAACACCACCAAAAAGATTTCTTCCATCGATTAGACCTAGTATTTTTTATTTGGGCAAGTAAACTCCAAGCTAATCAAACCCATTCACTCAATCAAACCCCAATGAAATAAATGAAGCCCTAATTTGCAAGCTAGCGTGTTACTATCATAGCAATAGTTGGATGGTGGCAGAGGAGATGTGTTGATCATGGTGGGGCCGTTTTTGGTTGTTGAACATAGGAGCTCAGAAAAACTCTCAAATATTGAAAAATGAAAGAAAAGAGAAGAGAGAAAAATAGAAAAAAACAATTATAAGAACTGTATCAAATAACCCATCAGTTTTGAAAAAAAAAGAAAACTCAAAAAGGTTTTGGTTTTCATTTTTTTGAAAATGAAAATTGAAAACTGAAATTAGTGTCAAACACACCCTCAATTTTGGAGTTTGTAGTTCTTAGTTTTTTTTTTATGAGATCCATCTTTTAGCTTTTGTTGGAAGCATTTTATGTATCTTCTTCCCTTTCATTTTCATCACTAAAACATATCATCCAAGAACACCAAACCACCAACATTGCCAACCACTACATCTATCGATCACCACCATCACTAATGACCAATACCTCCGAACATCAAACTCCAAACACTGCCAACGACAACCACTAACCGTTGTTTTGCCACCACCACTAATACATACACCCAAACATCAAACCTGCCAATTACCATAGCCATTGACTGTTGTTGTCACCACCACCAATGACCAACACCCACGAACACCGCAAACCATCACCACCGAACATCAAACCCTTTAACATCTGTCACGACCAAAGCACCACCACTCCTCTAAATTCATAATTCTGAAAACTGAGAATCATAAAATAATCACTTTTCTCATAATAAGGTGACCTTCTAATTTACCATGTTAACGTTATATTTTTCAGAAAAGAGCATCTCATACCGTTTAACTCATATGAAAAGGTTTTGTACTATAAGTGCTAATGTGAGATAGTGGTTGTTTTAATTTAAAATAAGAAATAGATAACTTTAGTAGGTGGGTGAAAGTAATTTTTTGATAATTTATTTACATATTACTGTTATGTACCACTGAAAGTTATGATAACATTACCTTTTAAAATATAAACTAAAATTTATTTATTAAGTGTCCTCGATGGTTATTTTGTCATAATAGAGCTGATTTAAACACTTTTATCCAAACATTTTTTTTTTGTAATTTTTAGCTAGTTTACAATTATTTTTGCCAAACATCAAACTGATTATACTTAAAATAGATTAAATCTAACTTTAAAAGTTGATTAAGATTTAAGCTAAAATCTGCGTTTCAAAATCAATCCCCAATGAGCTCTAAGTAGTTATTGCCCAAATGATGTTCATAATCTACATGTTTGTGTTACTAATGCAACTCTTGTAACTAATCTTTGGAGGGAATATATGAATGAGCTCCCCATTACCTAGCAACAATTTTGAGTGCTTTAGCAACTGGTTTGAAAGCCTTAGGTAGCAATCGTCTGGTTTTCAAACGAAATTGACGACACGGATTGATTAAAAATGAAAGGAAACAAAGAGATCCACTAAATTTTATGTGCGTGCTAAGAGGTTATATTGCCTTGCTTTGAGAACTTCTTAACCTCGCCAGTAGCTCTCTTAATAGTTTACTCAACATTGTTAAACTTTTATCCTCCGTAATTGAATAATGAGCGATATGGTTCACTCACAAGCCATCGTCTGATGCTGTGCTTTCATGCGTTTCTATGGGAAGAAGCGTTTCTCAAACTCAAAAGTGAAAGACGGAGGAGGGGTTCAATGTATTATTTAAAGCCATGGAGGGATGCCTTTTGCTTTCATGTTTTTGTAGGGAAGGAGAAGTGTTTCTCAAACTCAAATGTGAAGCAGTGTGAATGCAGTTATTTAAATTTAGCGAGTTATTACTCCTTAATTTGAGGGAATGTGGTTGCCAGTCTGAGCCTATGCGTGGGCATGCACCGCGCCCCTGTCCAAGCCCACTTTGTGTTATTAGAACAATTGAACCTATCACATGGGCTTATAAAAAACCAGTAACTTCTCCCCTTCCGAGCATGATTGCAACAATTAGACCCTTGAACTTATTTATTATTTTTCCCTAAACTTAAGATCTTAGATTGTCCTTAATAATTTGATAAACAACATATCTTTTTGGCCCTTATACCTTGTCGTGTACACTAGAACCAAATCTAATTATTGAAAATTTTCTAATGGAAACTGCATGATGTATGCAACTGATAGATCTTCAGGTTAAGGGATATTAGATTTATGTGGGAAATGTCATGTTGTGGCTAGATAAATGTCATGGACTTATTGTGTTGGCACCCAGTGCAGGCATGCACAAGGGATATATAGGCGTTGGACGATATAACGGGCCTGACGTGAAATAACACAGCCTAAGCACTTAAGTCTGAATCGAACCTGACATCGTCCAAACATTGGTGTGATTTGTTGAGAAAAAGGTCTTCTGGCCTCATTTAGGTATAGCGTGCTGTATCTTTATGAAAATATCCTTTGATCTGTGATAAGTGATAACAGAGCAACACTAAGTTTTGTATACAAGAATGTTCGACATTCGAGGGGAAATTGGTTGTGTATTGGAAACCTTTGCCATGGGGTGCGTGAGGAGCGTGCGGGGTGCTAACTTAAGATGAGACTCATGGATGTTGTTTCATCCCTTGCAAGAACATAAAGGATTAGGCATGGTAGTTGTCACAGAACGACTCATTATGCGGGTGACTAGTACAGAGCTACACATAAGTAAAGTAATATAGGCGTCGGACTAGACAATCGGCGTGGTGTGTAATGCTACGACCTAATGCCTTTAGATTTTGCACTGACCCTAATATCTCCTAGGCACTGGGAAAACCAATTGAGAAAAAAGGTTGGGGCTTCATTTGAATAGAGCAAGGTCTGTGATACAGTGCTCTTGCTATACCCACTTGGAGGCTATAACACCCTAATGGTGGAGTTCGATCACTATCCTCATACTTTTAAACACGTCCCAAAGAGAGGAAATGCAAAGACCATTCCGATTTGAAGCCTTCTAGATTAAGCATGAAGAATGAAAAAAAAAATTTATAGGCCATGATGGGATCGTGAAGAGCGTTAAGGATTAAAAGTTGTTAGCTTCACTTTCTGACGACTTAGCTTTTAGACAATTGGTTAACAATGTATCTCATGATTAATAAAACAAAAGGATGACAAGTGTTAACTCGAGGAACCGGTCCAAACTAGCAAGTAATAGTCCTATTATCTAGTGCGTTTGATTTTCGAAACATATTCAACAAGTGCATAAGTGAGAAACAATTAGCATAGAATGATACTAGTAAAGTTCTTATGAATTAGTGAATCTCTTGCATAAAATACGTATAAGAGTATGCTTGAGATAGATTTTCAAAAACACGTTCTAGATTGAATCATAATCACCTCTCAAAGTCAGCTTTAAGTTAGTTTTTCTGAAATTAGCTTTAAGTTATGGATGTTGTTCAGAGTGAAAATTAAGAAAAACGTTTTAAATACAATTATTGCTTAAATTAAATATACCAAAAGGTCTTTAAATTTATTACCCATGCGTAAATTTTTTAATTGTACAAAACTGATTATAAAAAATTGGGGTTGTATATTTACACTTTTTGATTTCCTATTTTTGTTTTGTGTATTTGTTTCTCATAATTTGTATTCAGTTCCCAATTCTGATGTGTACTTTTATCTTTTTTGTCACTTTTTCATATCTACCTTTTTTAGTTATTCTTGTATGTTTACTATTTCATTTCCATTTTCATCAACTTTTTTGGATCCATTATTGCATGTTTAGTATTTTCTAAACTGTTTGTACTCATATCTTCCCATTTTATCCCTACTATTAACCTAATAAATTATTATTATATACTTCATTTCTCTTCCCAACGGCCCCTCCATGCTCACTTTTTACATCTCCTAAGAAATGACATGACTCTACCCTAAAAAAATCCCCCACGCCGGGCCCACCCCACCCCACCCCATAAATCTCCTTCTCTTCACGTCTTCCCCTTCCCTGTACGTGGTCAAGGGCTTCTTATTCATCTCTCCATTTAATAAGTTAACAACATAATATCGACAGGTGCCGGCGGCGTCTCCGTCTTCTCTGCACTGGGTCTTCAATAGCTAAGGGGAACAAATGAGATGTCAACTTTTTTGTTACTTTCGGCAGCTTGAGGAATGAGGTAAGATGTAGTTGGGGATTTACTCATTGAAAATGAAGTTGGGGATTTACTCATTGAAAATGAAGGAGATAAAGGGGATGAACAACGCAGAGAGAGAGAGAGAGAGAGAGAGGAGGGGGGGGGGGGCTATGACGTGACTATGCATAAAGGGTCATAGAAGCCTATGAGAAAAAAGGGTGAACAATGGGAACTCTGGGCTGTTTTATGAGTATTCTTTGCAGGGAATAAAGTGTGTCGAGAAAAGGTGAAGACACCCTTGAGCTATTTTGAGTTCTTTTGACACTTTCGATATTTGGATGTGATACAAATGTTTAATCATCATTAAGAAAACAAAAAACAAATACTATAAATGTAAAACCCCGGTTGTAATCCATAATTCTCATTCTCACGAGTTATAATTCAATATACGTTCATAACTTTTAAGAGCTGATTTTCTAGTTTTGGATTTTTTCCAAACACATAACACGAAAAGTTTCAACCTGTTGACTTCTTCCAAACCTCAAATGTCATCTCCTAAATCTCTCAATCTCATTTGGACATTAAAAAATCATCAAAAGAGGAAGAGGAAGAGGTTGGGATCAACAAACAATACGATGAGAAAGAGAAAGAGGAAGAGGTTGAGATCAACAAACAATACGATGAGAAAGAGAAAAAGGATTAGGTTGGGGTCAACACCAGACAAATCGAAGTCCACAGTGAGGGGAGCCAAGAGGGAGGAGTACCAGGAGACATCCTTACTATTAAGGGAGACGCTGGTAAACTTGACGAGGGAGACGCAGTCGGAGAGCTCAACATGGAAGATCATGGCGGCGAGGATCATGATGGCGAAGAAAAGGGTGTTGAATGAGGTGGTGGGTCTATAGCAGATTGGGAACTTGCACGTGTGCCAGGCGGCAGTGGAGACCGCCATCGCAAACCAATCTCTTGTCAATGCCCTTCTCTGTATCTTTTAGTCCACCAAAACTCTCTCTCACACTAAGCAGATCCGTGCCTAAATCACCATTTTGGCCTTCACAGTACCGACTTGCACAGATCCAATCCCGTCGATACCTACATCGAAGTGGGCTCCCTTCAATTCGCCGCTAAAGACTTCAATCAGACCATGTACAAGAACCAAAATTTCTGGACTACCATTATATCGAGAAACTATTTGGTGACCAAACCTCGGTTAGAAAGAGACCCCTTTGTCATGCCTGTGGTTTTTAACCTGTACACAGAGTTAGGTTGTTGGGAGGATGCACAAAAGGCAGTGAATGGATGGTGGTTTGGTTTTGAATCTCCCTCTCAATACAAAACCTGTGAAAAGGCAGGGATTATAGCAATGGGTTTAAACTGGGCTGACAAAAGAATCCATTTTAGACCAGTATCTATATTAAGGACATGGACTATAAGGCTAGTCACATGCTACATGCTTCTCCTACTCCCTCTGACTCAGATACATTAAGTTTCTTCAAACAAAACTGCAAGATGAAACGAGTGGATTGGGACTTTTCTATTAATAATAGAAGAAGGAAGAACGTAGAGTTCGCTGTTACTTACAGACATAGTTTTGTCAATAACCAAAAGGAATTAGAATTCTCTGTTCATAATTAGAAAGGAAATACAATGGATTATTCGGATACTCATAGAATTAGTTTGGTTTATAAACGTCCTTGCCTTTTGGCGGTAAATCTTCTTGATAAGTGCACACGGGTTAAGCATACCTCTGGGTAGGTTTCGGGGTTTGTTCTGGAACAACCCCTTCATAATCAATGAGGATCCTCAGCTGGAACTATCAGGGGTTGGGTCAACCCCGCACAGTTAGAACAACCAAACAACTGATCCGAGGGCACTACCCATATATTCTTTTCTTCCAAGAGAAGAAGATGGATATATCAAAAATTGCTGATCTCTTTAGAAAGGACAGGTTTGATCATTATTATGGCAGTAATCCCATAGGCCTAAAAGGAGGTCTCTAGGTGGGATGGAAATCTACATTGTCTAATACTCTACTCTCTCAATCCTGTCACCTTCTTCTTCTTCTCTCGCTCTTCTTTAATAATGTCCCACTATGGACAGGGTTTTATGTGTGGTCACCCTATGTTTGAAAAATGTCAAGAGACGTGGGATGCTAACAACCATGTTCTTAGACAAATATCAGGTCTGTTAGTTTTGATTAAAGACTTCAATCAAGTCTTATCTACAGAGAAAAAATCGAGAAAAACCGGTTTAGTTATCTGGGACACATCCATCTTGAGAATCTTATAGAGGACTTTGGTTTACTCAATGTTGCTTGGAAAGGCCCATCTTCACCTGGTCAAATGGACATCAAGACCATGATTGAACCTTTGAAAAAATTGACCGTTGTCTCTTAAACGCTGGCTGGCTGCTGGCTTATCTAACGGCTATCACTACCAACCTGGGCATTCAAGGCTCTGATCATGCTTCTCTACTTCTAGAGTCCCATCCTTTATGCCAAGCCAAACAACACCCTAAACAATTTGAGGCAATTTGACTCCAACATAGGGAAGGTACAGATCTGATTCAATCATTATGGAATTCTGCTGTAACTGGATCCCCTTTATTTTGTGTTATGCGTCTTCACAAAAATCATTCTTCACTCTTTCTTTGAATGGGCAAATCTCACTTCCTTAATATGGATGCTCAGATTCAATCTATCTGTTGCCAAATTTCGATTAATCAAGAAAACTTTGCTTCTCCTCTATCAGTCAAACAAAACAAAACTCTCCAGGATTATTTAAACTGGTTGATGGATTGTGAGGAAATATATTGGAAACAACAGTCCAAGGAAAATTGGTTAGCGCTAGGTGACCGCAACACTAAGTTTTTCCATGCTTCTGTTCGTATGCACAAATTCAGGTCTAACTCCACAAATATCCATAATTCTCAAGGTATCCTTGTTCCTCAGAATTAGAACTCCACAGTTGCTTTCTCCAGCACTTCACCTCTATTCTTGCCCCAGTCATCTCTCAGGAAGAATATCAGACCCTAGAAATGGTTGGAAATTTGGTTTTATATCTCCCTCCAGCTCAACAACAGGACCTTGATACTCCCTTCAGTGCTACAGAGGTGAAAACTGTTATTTTTCAATTAGCCCTTCTCAAATTTCCTGGCCCAGATGGATTTTACCTATTGTTTATAAAAAATGTTAGAGCTTTATGGGGCAATATCTTTCAACCGTACTTCTCTCCTTCCTTAACTCGGGTCACATGTTATCTGAAGTTAACATAACCTAAATTGCTCTCATTCCCAAAACGGTGTATCCATCGCAACCTAGTGATTTTTGTCCAATTAGTCTGTGCAACTCTCTGTATAAGATCAATGCCAAGGTTCTCAATAACCGTCTCAAGGGAGCTATTCCCTCTCTCATCTCCCCATATCAGAATGCGTTTACAAAATGGAGATGATTAGTGGATAATATCCTTATTGCTCAAGAGCTCACAAACAATATCCGTCTCAAGAAACTAGGAAAAATGCTTGGCTTGTTCAAGATAGACATGAGCAAAGCTTTCGATCATATCAAATGGGATTTTGTAGAGGCGGTATTGGTTCAAGTAGGATTTTCGCAGAAATGGATCCGGTTACTCATGCAATGTATCACCACCGTCTCCTTCTCAATTATGGTAGATGGTTCTCCGACAGAATTTTTCAAGCCTACCTGTGGACTACATCAGGGACATCCACTCTCTCTTTTCCTTTTTATTCTTTGCACCAAGTCTTCTCTCAGATGCTCCTTAGAGCTCAAGAGGTTGGAGGTGTGATAGGACTCAAAATCTCAAGCAAATCCCCACTCATAAATCATCTATCTTTGCTGATGTCTTCCTCTTATTTTTATCACTTACTCCATTATGTTGTGAACTTCTCAAAATCTTACTCGAAAAATACTTTCAAGACTCAGGACAACAAATCAACACTTCCAAATCCTTTCTTTTTGTTAGTCCCAATACGCCGACGACTTTAGCGAATTACTTTTCGCTCCATCTTGGCATCCCAGTCCATACTTCAGTAGGAAGTTATTTAGGGACATCTTGGATATTGTAACTCATCGCATCTCTTTCTTTTGCAATCTCGTTGCACACATTCAAAATTGTTGTGCAGGCTGGAAAAGTTTTCTTCTAAACAAAGCTGGACGTGCCATGCTCGTCAAATCATTACTCAGCTCCCTTCTTACTTTTCACATGCAACCATTCCTATTTCCCATTAAGGTATGGAAAAAAATAGATTCCATTAAAGATTCTGATGGACAGGTAACCACCTCACCCATGGTATCCATTGGATAAATTGGCAAACCTTATACAGTCCACAATCTATGGGTGGTCTAGGTTTTTGGTCTTCGCATTTTCTCAACAAAGCTTTTCTTGCCAAGACAAGTTGGTGTATGATAGAGAATCCCACATGTCTCCTATCGAACTTCTTTCGTGCTAAATACTATCATCATAATTCTTTTCTAACCGTAAAAACCAATTCAAGGGCATCATGGGGATGAAGGGGCATTCTAGCAGGGAGAGATGTACTTTTGCAAGGTTCCCAATAAAAAATCAGAAACGGAAGACAAATCAATCTTTGGATGGATAATTGGATTCCCTTAGTTAGTCCCAATACTCTTGCTCCTTTTGCAGATAATTCATTCTTGGTTCATTGTGTTTTAGATATTATTCAAAATGGCTAGTGGAATGAATCTCTCATTAGGAACATCTTTCCGGATCATCTCTCAGAACAAATACTGGACATTTACATTCCTTATAGTGAACTTCCAAACCGATTTCTTCGGAAAGGTACAACCGATGGCAATTTTAGTCACTTTAGCATACCATCTGCAATACCACCAATCCATTAACCCGGCTGATCCTTCCTCTGCAATCGACTCCTCGACATGGAGCAAAATATGGAAGTTACCTATTCGGGTATTCTACTTAAACTACAATTCTTTGTGTGGCAACTGTTATGGAACCGACTACCGTTATTGAGCTCTCAATCCCAAAGGGGTGAATAAGCGATTCCTGTCAACTATGTCACCAAGGGATTGAAACTGTGGGACATCTCTTTTATTCTTGTCCGACTCTTCGAATGATTTGGTTTGGGAGTGGCTTAGGCATCCATACGTCTATACTCATCCCTTCATTCAAAGAATGGTTAATTGCCTGGATTTAACATCCGATCTTCTCCCCAAATAATCCTTCAAACTCTCAGATTTTATTCTTCTTATTCGTTAGCATATTTGGCTATTCCGCAATGAAAGCATATTCTGAACTCAGTCAAATCAAAATCCCCTACGGATCATTAATCAATCACTGAGTTCGCTTCTCACCTGCTCAAACTACAGATTGGGAAAAAGCACATACCTCTCCAACAAACCCAAATTCCTCCTCAATCTGCAAGAATACAAACATCTATAGCATCTCTTAAACATTTATCACCTCTTTACTCTTATGACTCACCCCAGAGGTTTCTCATTCCTCACGTCTTACTAATGCTAACCCCACTTTCATGTCATTCCACGTGAGGTTCTACAAGTCATCACGAACAGTAGATTGAATGATAAGAGCCACAACAAGAGGAGGGGTGCTCTTGGATCAGAATACTCAGTCATTTGTATCCAATAATCCACAAGAAGCTTATGCTTTCTCTTTACTTTATTCATGTGAATGGGCTTTACAACATATGTACAACAACATTACTTTAATTTCTAACTCGGCTTTTCTTCCATCTCAGATCACCGGACGTGAGGTTACGATAGTCAGGATGCAGTCCATCTTTTTTTTTTATATCTATCAGACTTGTAGTCTGTTCCACGGATGCTACATCATCACCGGTTTGACCGATGCCTCTACAACTACCTGATCTTTGTTCATTTTGGCCAGTATTCACTACTTAGGATCTGGATGGTATAAGGTACTATCATGGTATTTTGTGCCATAGTCAACATAATAGGTCTTTTTTACCTTGTAGTATATAACAATAATTCTGTGCTACAGTAAGGATGACAGGATGTGATCTCTGCTGTGACTGAGATATTTACTTTTGATTGTATATATTCATATCTCATTGTGTAAATATCAAACTGTTATTCTTTCTTTGATGAAATGCAGTTCTAACTTAAAAAAAAAACGCGGAAGAGATTAATGTCCGATTGCAGTGCAAAGCAAACTTTTTCTTGGTCAAACAATGGCAGTGAGAAAAGAAAGTCCACCAATATTGACCCAGCTTCCTTCAATAACTTCACACACCCATTTCACAGACTTTCCTTTCACAAGAACCAGGACCAATGAATACAGCAGATCCACCATTCCAGTGCTTGTCACTCCTTGCTCTGTTCATCACCTTCTCTTTCATAATTCTCGCCCAAGCAAAACCCATTCGCCAATCCTGTTACTCCTCATGTGGAAGCATCGAAAACATCAGCTACCCTTTTCGCCTTGCCTCCGACCGGCCAATCACCTGCGGCGACCCATCCTACGAGCTTTCTTGCTTGAACAACAGAACGGTCATGAGCCTCTACACAGGATTGTTCTACGTCAAGCAAATCTCATACGACACACGCACAATCCACCTAGTTGATGTGAACTTGTCCGGCGGCACTTGCATTCTGCCCTACGGGACCGTATCGTCCAGCCAAATAAACAACGACATCCGATACAGGGGAACAACTTATTGGAACTACGCCAGCTTCATGAACTGTTCTAGGGTTATTACTGATCCAGCTTACAGAGAACTGCCTTGCCTTGGGGGAAATGTATCGCACGTCTATGTTAACGTGCAGTCGGGCAGCTACACGCTCTCTAGCCTTCCTGCTGGGTGTGTTTTTGTCTCGATGATTCCTGCTGCTGCCTCAGAGGTGGACTACCCTTCTTACGATGCTATAAGGGAATTACTCAAATTGGGTTTCGATTTGGAGTGGTCAGTTGAGTGCAGGGATTGCTTGTTACTGTCAAACTCTAGTTGTTATATCACGAAATATGAGAGACCCTTGAATTATTACTGCGAAGATCTCGGTTAGTTTGATCTGGAACTATGTTTCATTAGTTAATCTTTTGTTGGCTTTCTGATGTTGGCTTAGCATAAGTTTGATCATTCTTGGCGGCATATTCTTGTGCAGATAGTATATACTCCATTGCAGTTCGAGTTTTCTTTGCACTTAGTGGGACTTTGATAGGTAATTTCGTGTTTTCTGTTCATTTGCACTTGTTGTTTTCGTTTTCATTAATTTGTATTCTCTTGTTCATCTACCATTTCAAAATTGTATTTTACGAGTTTTCTATAGTGTTTTTGAGCTAAAATTGCCCGAAACACTTCCATTGTGTTTCTTGAAGCAAAAGAACCAACAATGAGAATTAAGAATGTATCAACCAAAACAAGAATTAGAGAATGGAAACCGTATGAGAAGTCATGGAATAATTGAAAGGATGAAAAGGGTATTCGAACATGCATTTGTGTTTATGCTTTCTGGATTAACTTCTTATGATTTTACTCTTGCAGATCTAATATTGATCGGTAGATTTGTCATCGCTCCTACCATTATTGTTGTATTCCTGATCCATAAATTTTGCAAAGAGAGAAAGGCGGTTGACAATGTGGAAAAATTTCTGCAAAATCAGGAACGCTTGATGCCAAAAAGGTACAGTTACAATGACCTTGTTGCAATGACAAACCACTTTAAAGATAAATTGGGGAAAGGCGGATTTGGAGCTGTTTATAAAGGGCAACTTCCAGGTGGCTATTTTATTGCTGTAAAGATGCTTGAAAATGCCAAGTTTAGTGCAGAAGAATTCATCAGTGAAGTCTCAACCATCGGAAGAATTCACCATGTGAATGTGGTGCAGCTAGTAGGGTTCTGTTCAGAGGGGTCCAAAAGGGCTCTTGTTTATGAATTTATGCCTAATGGATCACTAGACAAGCATATTTTCTCAGGAAAGGGAAAGGGCCAGTCATTTAGCTGGGAGAAACTCCTCGAAATTGCATTAGGCACAGCGAGAGGGATCGAATATCTGCACAATGGATGTGATGATTGCATTCTGCATTTCGACATTAAGCCTCACAATATCCTGTTAGACCAGAATTATATCCCAAAAGTGGCAGATTTCGGCCTTGCAAAGCTCTACCCGAAGGAAAATGATTTTGTCTCTGTTAGTACCACAAGAGGCACAGTGGGGTACATTGCTCCCGAATTGATTTCCAGGAACTTTGGATTGGTTTCTACTAAGACAGATGTGTATAGTTTTGGTATGGTTTTGTTGGAAATGGCAGGAGAAAGGAAGAATGCTGATGCAAAGGCCGAAAGTTCGAGCGATGCTTACTTCCCAGCATGGATATATGACCACCTAGATACGGGAGATCTAGGGCTTGAGAATGTTACAGAGTCTCAGATAGGAATTGCAAGAAAGTTATGCACAATTGGGCTATGGTGTATCCAGATGCAGGGTTCAGCTCGTCCTTCGATGACCAAAGTTATTGAATTGTTAGAAGGAAGCACATATGATCTCAAAATGCCTCCCAGGCCTTTCTCATCTTCTCCTCAACTTTTCTCTATAGATGAGCCTGTATCGGACACTTTAAGCACTTCAACAGAGTCGATATCCGAGTCCATGGAGGGCTGCTTGCATGGTGACAGCAGGGGATATTCTCACCAATCTAATGGCTAGTTTCTAATGGCAGGGATGCACTTCGACTGTGAGACTCTTACACTCCTCCCCCCTTCATTTGTATTGGGGGGTGGGTGGGAGATTCGGCTTGGTGGGTACGAGAAAGTCTCGACATCAATGTGACGTGTTATTATTCTTGAAAGATAGGATACAGATTGACTTGTTAGTAGTGAGTGGAAAGATGGTTACTAGGGTTGAAGTCACGGCCTCTTCTCACTTGAATGTTTAAATACAAAACGAAATCCTTTTATGAGGTTTATGATATTCAATTTCTAAAAAATGAAAATTTGATTTTATGCTTGGGAAAGCAATGATCACCATCCTGAACACAAAAAAGAAATGCAAAGAGAGAGACCATCGAATCTTGTGAAAATGGACAGTGCGTATTAGGCCTGCAAGCTTAACATTGCATCTTGGCATGTTCAGTTGTAACTACTCGTTTTTAACTGCACTTGTAAATTGGTTTTTGAAGGGATCCTAGCGGTCAAAAATATGTAACTATGCACCGGTTGAAGTCGGTTGTGTAATTTAGACATGGTTCCAAAGCTCCCAGCAATAACTCAAGCCAGGTAAATCATTAAGCATAAAAAATTGCAGTACCTTAGCTAAAACAAGAGGTACCCCATAAGAGTATGCACCGGCTTCGGGTCGATAAACGAAACTCATGCCGTCCAACTCACTTTGCGAATTCATTCTCAAAATCCAAGCTTGCAGGTGCATTAGAGCGCAGGCCAAAACTTGGTCTTATTCGTCGCTTTTGTTGAGACACTACCTTCAATATTGGAGGTGCCTAACTCGGAACTGGTACACCGTTAGTTATTGTGCTGGGGTGGGCCTTATGAATGATTAGGCCAAGAGCCAATGAGCAGACTGTGGTATTGCTGTGCAATGAATTCAGTACGGCGCCATTGCTCTCAAGTCTCAAGTGGCCCTTTGAATCTAATGGCTCGTTTTATTTCTTTCACCTTCTTACTTTTTGATCTGGGTTTTTCAAATTCAACAGTAGTCTCGGGCATTTTACTTTCTAGTATTGCAGAGTCAAGCACCCACGTGCTCGTTTAGTTGTACATCCCTATAGTTTGTACTGGTTGTTTTCTTGGTCAATGAAAAACAAAATTACGCATGGGTGGTATGGGAGTGTCAGCCCCAATTGAATGACAGTCAAGAGGAGGGCGCTGAAATGGTCAGATGTAGGACTTTCTAGTCTACCCATTGGGCAACCCTGCCTTTCTGATAACTCGTTCCTCACAAACCCCATTACACACACAGACACCATGTCTCCTCTCCTGAAAATAATTCTGCTACTTCTTTCTGCCTATTCTCCACCAAGATCTTCAGGTGATGACGGTGGTGAGAGTTTCTTCAAAACTTGCCCACCAACCAAATGCAGCAAGAGAGGTCCAACCGTCAGATACCCATTGCGGCTCAATACACAACCATCCTTCTGTGGCCGTGAAGGATCAGAACTGTCATGCTCGGCTAACGGCAGTACCCTTTTTCACCTTCCTTTCTCAGGCAGTTACTTGGTAGATTCCATCAATTACTACCGCAGGCGTA
Organism: Escallonia herrerae; assembly: GCA_033070095.1. Lineage (NCBI taxonomy): Eukaryota > Viridiplantae > Streptophyta > Magnoliopsida > Escalloniales > Escalloniaceae > Escallonia > Escallonia herrerae. Next base: position 12,974 of record JAVXUP010001950.1, on the reverse strand, counting down.
TTTCACTGGAAGTCCAGGACTGCCCGTTACAAAGCCTTCTGTCTATGAACCGCACCGGTTCAATCTTGGAGTACTTGAGCACGGATCTTCTGGTTGTCAACTGCACTACAGGAGGAGGTGCAATAGATGGAATGGCTGGACCAATTGATTGTCTGCAAAATGACAAGGACTGGGTTTATGTAACGGATGCTGGCGCTACGATGGACAAGTTGCCGACTAATTGCAGTATTTCTGGGAGTGGTGCGATTGTGTTCGATGGCCGTGATTTGGTTGCGGGGGTCGAGAGGATCCTGAGAACAAGAAAGATTTTTATGGACTGGAGATTTGATGAAGGTTGTAATGACTGTGAAAAAAATGGAAATTACTGCGGCATCAATACTTCCACTAATGGGACATTCTGCATGAATCCCAGGCACCCAAGTAAGTAGCTACCAAAGGGTTTTATCTCAATGTTAGTTCATCTATCTTCTTGATTTCACGATTTCACGTTTGCATCCACATGTAGATATCTTAGTTTGGGGCCAGAAATTATATATACATAAACTTCGATAGCTAGTCATATTGATATAATGTGACTACATTTGGTGCAGCAAGCATTTCCAATATTCAATTTCATGGGATCTGCTAAAAGAATTCGATATCTATGTGCCTTAGTACTAGTACCACGGATATATTAAGGTTATACAAGTTGCGTATACCTATGCATTCCAATCTTGCTGACTTTTTATTTGTAGATATGCACAGTAGTTTAGAATAAATTGACTAAATGCTAGTCACATATAGTACTCGCGAGTATATCAGATTACACATACGTAAAATGTGCATTTGAGTTTTGGTACCGAGAAAAAATAGAGTTTGAGTATACAAAGTTAAAAGAATAATCAAAATTTTCTTAAGAATTGGAACTAAAACAAGAAAATAAAGGAATTGATAAACTTAAGAGTCTCCCGAATTCCAAATGGTTCTTAGTGGCACTTGATAATAACGCAGTTGATGCCAAGGAATTGCATTTGGAGTATACGTAGAGGTGCCACAAAGAATACAGTCCGAGTCAGAAGCCAAGTGTGCTGATGTGGGATAGATCAAGGATGAAATAAGGACAAGGACCAAGGTTTACCAGGCAGAGCCTGAGGAATGTCAATGTAGCGAGGGCTAAGGCACGATGTGAATAAACAACAATAGTCACAATTCAATACTTTGGTCTAGAGTCAAGGTCCGAAGTCATGGTCCTGCGTCGAGATCCAGAGTGTTTCTATTTCTAGAATTCCCGAGCTTTGAGATTCTAGAATAAGAAAGCGAGTTTTTGCAAATGAGTTCAGAAGTCTCCTAACATGAAATCCAAAGTTCATTATTTATAGGCAAAGATAAGGCATGTGTCGTTAGGCGACATGTGGCACCCCTTGGGAGTGACACTTCACCCAGGGGGCTACAAATGCTGGTGCTCCACGAACTATTGGATTGTATATTCATCCGGCCTGCCATGTACAGCTTCGCTCTGTTTATCTAGAAGGATTAGGTCACACAACATCAATGTGGCCAGAGAACCCCTTGATCTAGCCATCAGTCCAAACCCTTGCTGATTCTCACAAGGGCGTCGAGAGACGTAGAGAACCTGACAACAGTGAAGAAGGGTCAACCCCTAACTGTGGTGAAGTAGGTGTGATGTCCTCCTGAGACTTGTTCTTGTCTCAAAGTGACCCAGGGGTCATAGTCCCAAGAGGTGCCGATAAAGAGACCCCACTATCGGAGCACTTAGATTAGTCATGTTGACACCCTAACAAAGATAGTGTCCTAAGAAATCGCCTATCCTGCGGGTGAGTCCTTTGCTGGAGCACTCGGAACGCAACAAGCTAGTGTGCCGAAGGAGTTACCTACCTAATGAGGCGAGGTTGTGTCTTGAGGGAGTTATCTACCCGACATGCTGAGGTAGTGTTCAAAAGAGTCCCCTACCTGGCTAGAAAGGAGTCCTTATGCCATAGCACTTAGAACTCCCTAGCAGAGATAGTGCCCAGAAGGAGTCACCTAGCTGGCATGAAGGGAGTTCTCGTGCTGAGCACTTCGAGCTCCCTGACGAAGATAGTGTCCCAGAAGAGTCGCCTATCCCAGTGATGAGTCCATTACCGGAGCTTTCGAAGTGCGCAAAGGTAGTGCTCTGGAGGCTAGGTAGCACGGACACCAGTCCGACCCTGACATTGACTGGGAGGACACCACAATTTCTAAAAAACCAGATTTTGGATGCTGCAGGACACCGCTGAATTTTTTTGATATATTTTTATGCTTATATATATATATATATATATATATATATATATATATATATATATATATATATATATTTTTAGGGGACCGATCCACACCCACCGGTGGAGAAATAACAAATTTCTCCACCGAACCGCTGGTCTTACCAGCGGTTGGCCACGTGGGCCAAAAAAGGACGAAAAGGACAAAAAAGGACGAAAATACTATGATAAATTCATGAAAATATCACGAGAAAATGAAAAACTCGTGAGAAAATGGTGGCAATAATGCCCAACCGCAACTCCTACATGCGGTTGGCATTATTGCCTTCCGTGACCCCACCCCCCACCCGTCACCCCCCTTGCCCCCACCCCCTTGCCCCCCACCCCGTGGCCCCCACCCTATGTCCTTTTCCCCCACCCGTGAACCCCCTCTTCCCCCACGTGTCATTACCACCCTACCCCCCCACCCCCACGTGTCATTCCCCCCTCCCCCTCCCTGCTGTTCACTCACGGTTCTTCTCTTCCTCTCTCACTTTTCTCTCTATAAAATCCCTCCTCCCCGAATCATTTCTTCCACCCTCCTCATTCTCCCTATCTCACCTACATACAAACAAAAAAAATTTACGCTAGAAGATCGGTGGATAACCGCTAGAAGACGGTGGATTTTTCTTGAAATATATCAAGTTAAAACAAGTAAGTATTTTTCAATTTGTTCTTACCAATTGATTGTTTAAATTGTGTTACGCTTAAATTGTTCTTACAATAGTCTAAAATTCGTGTTTAGGGCGTCAAAGGGCGTCAAAATTACGTTTTGACAAATCGGGGTATTACATTCGAAAAATTCCAAAATAGCGATTTTTTAGGGCGTCAGAAATAGAATTTTTCACGAATTTATAAAAAATAGCTAGAGCTAGATTTTGCCAAAGTACGAAACAGAGACCCTAGTTATTTTCAAAAGATCTATATCAGGTAAAAATTTCAGATTTTTCCAAAGACTGGAAAGGGGTTAACTGATACACGCAACCTTGTAACTTTGCAGTGTAATTTAAAATATCAAGCCAGCGCGATTTCGCGCGAAACTTTTATGAGAACCCTAGGGTGTTGGGAAGTTCCATTCCCCAGGAATTCGGGCCATTCCGAAGCCGTTAGCTAATTTTTTGGCCGAACGGGCTTTTAAGCGCTCGATCCGGACACCGGTTCGGGATTTTTAGGCGAAAAATCCGTAAAATACTTTTTAGATCAAGAATGAACTCAGGAAGCTTAAAATAGCATTTTAAAGCACTTTTGATATTTTCTGAAGCCAGGGGGTATTTTGGTAATTTGCCACCCCGAGAGGGGTATTTTGGTAATTTTCCCGAAAAAATTTTCCAACGGACTTTTAAGTCCAGAAATGTAAGTAAAACGCCTGAAATGTTGTTTTGCAGCTGATTGCGGGGCGTAATTGTCGCTAAAGGTGAAAACTTAATTAGACAGTTTTTTCACGAATTTATAAAAAATAGCTAGAGCTAGATTTTGCCAAAATACAAAACAGAGACCCTAGTTATTTTCAAAAGATCTGTATCAGGTAAAAATTTCAGAGTTTTTCAAAGACTAGAAAGGGGTTAACTGATACGCGCAACCTTGTAACTTTGCAGTGTAATTTAAAATATCAAGACAGCACAATTTCGTGCGAAACTTTTATGAGAACCCTAGGGTGTTGGGAAGTTCCATTCCCCAGGAATTCGGGCCATTCCGAAGTCGTTAGCTAATTTTTTGGCCGAACGGGCTTTTAAGCGCTCGATCCGGACACCGGTTCGGGATTTTTAGGCGAAAAATCCGTAAAATACTTTTTAGATCAAGAATGAACTCAGGAAGCTTAAAATAGCGTTTTAAAGCAATTTTGATATTTTCTGAAGCCAGGGGGCATTTTGGTAATTTGCCCCCCCGCGAGGGGTGTTTTGGTAATTTTCCCGAAAAAAAGTTTTTCAGTCCAGAAATGTAAGTAAAACACCTGAAAGGTTGTTTTGAAGCTGGTTTGATGGGCGTTAGGGTGACAATGAACCCCCGGGGGCTATTTTGCTAATTTTACGTTACACAAATCTGTGCTTAAAATAACTTTTAGTTCAGGAAAGGGTGTGAGACACCTGAAAAGTTATTTTAAAGAGTGAATTCAGGAAGCTTGTTGTCAGGGGGCATTTTGGTAATTCGCATCCCCGATAGGGGTATTTTCGTAAATTTGCAGCGTTAAGTTTTTCAAAGGATTTCTTAGTCCAGAAATGTAAGCAAAGCACCTGAAAGGTTGTTTTGAAGCTGATTTGGGGCGTTAGGGTGATAATGAACCCCCGGAGGCATTTCGGTAATTTGTCGCTCATCGGGGGCTATTTTGCTAATTTTACATTATACCAAATTTCTCGAAAGACGGTGGTTTAAATAAATTTTATTCTTCTTTTATTTAAATCTATGACTTGTTGAGAATGATATAATTTTTATTTTTTAGATTCCAGTATAAATATGGATGCAACTGGAGGAAATAATTTTTGTGAAGGTTCTGATCCACCTTACGTTGGTCAAGTTTTTCAAGCACTGGACGAAGTTGAAGCATACTATAGAGCATATTCGAAAACGATAGGTTTCGGTATTAGAACTAAGACGACTAGAAAACGGGCGAATACAGATCAAATTTGTGCAAGACTATTTGAGTGTCATAGAGGAGCACCGCATGTAACTCCGGTCGTTCGGATCAGTGACGAAGGGACAACAAGACAAAGAAAACGGGACACATTTCCGGGTACCGGCTGCAAGGCCCATGTGTATGCAGTACACCGAAAAAATGAAAACCATTGGGTTGTCACAGGAGTGGAGTTGAGCCATAATCATCAGTTGATGACCCCCAGTAAGATTGGTCAAATTCATCAACACCGAGAAATAAGCGCGGCACACAGACAACTAATTTTTACAATGGCCGAGGCTAAAATTCCACCTTCTAAGATGATGGGGGTTTTCTCAAGCCAGGCTGGGGGGATTGACAAGTTGAGTTTCAACGAAGTAGACCTTCGAAATGAACTTCGTGCTCAGAGGAGAGAGTCTTTCGGTAAGAGTGATTCTCAAACTACACTTGATCTCTTCAGGTCCCTTCAGAGTGAGAATTCTGGATTTTTTTACAGTCTCCAACTGGATGATGAGAACCGCATTAGTACTATATTTTGGGCGGACCCCCGTTCTAGAGCTGCTTACCAAAATTTTGGGGATGTTGTGACGTTTGACACCACATACCGCACCAATAAGTACTCTATGCCTTTTGCTCCGTTCACCGGGGTGAACCACCACTATCAGTCAATCTCGTTTGGCTTTGCCCTGCTTAGGGATGAGACGGAGGAGTCATTTACGTGGTTATTTGAAACGTGGCTTCAAGCAATGTATCATATTCCTCCAAAGACCATCATCACCGACCAAGATCTGGCAATGAAAAATGCAATCGCTAAGGTCCTTCCAGATACTCACCATGGCCTGTGCACATGGCACATAAGCAACAAATATCCCGAACGGCTTCACCATGTATATGCAAACCATCCGTCATTCAAGACTGACTTTAATACATGTGTGAAGAAATCGTTGACGGTAGACGTGTTCGAGGAGAGGTGGGCCACGTTAATGGATACTTACTATTTGCACAATCACGAATGGTTACAATCGTTGTATGAGATCAAGACACAGTGGGTCGGTGCCTACACCAAGAAGTTTTTTGCAGCCGGAATGACTACGACCTCGAGAAGCGAAGCTATGAATTCATTCTTTGATGGGTACGTAGGCCAGTCTTCAAGTATAGCGGAGTTCGTACTAGAGATGCAGAAAGCCGTTGACAGGCAATTGTACCGTGAGAGAGAAGCCGACGCGGCTACAGTTTGCAAAGAAAGAGCTATACTACTTTATTCACCTTTAGAGGCTCATGCGGCTCAAGTCTATACCAAGGAAATGTTTCGACAGTTTCAAGAGGAACTACTAAAGTCGAATCAATATGGCATGACAAAGTTGCACGAGTATTCCACCAGAGACATCAAGGTTTATGCTTTGACAAATGTGACGAACTTCGCCAATCCGTGCTCTTCGTCGGCTCCGAGGACCAGACGACATTTTACCGTAGCAGTTTGTAAGGACACCGGGTTGGTTAATTGCAACTGTCAACTGTTTGAGCATAAAGGTATACTTTGTCGACACGCGTTGAGGGTTTTGAGCGCCAAGAATGCTAGTGAAATCCCTCCACCGTATATCTTGGAACGGTGGACGAAGGAAGCCAACAGAGTCCACGGTCACATTCCTTACGTGCCCAATGTTTCAGTTGATTTCGAGCAATCTGAGACGCTGCGATATAATCACCTTTGTAACATCATGCACGGTTTATCAATGGATGCAGCGTCGACATTTGATGGGTACAGGTATCAAGTTGAAGCAGCCGCACGGGATAAGGCTAAGCATGCACAGTTTAGGATGGCATTACCAGAAACTGTGGACACTCCGACTACTCGGACAACTCCAGGCGGTAGATTCAATCGAGCCAAACAGCCAGTCATTGACGGCACTGACCTACAAGGTGAGGAGGACGACATTTTTGATCCAATTATTTCTCAAACAAAAGGGCGAAAACGAGCAATACGCATGAAGAATCCGATTGAAGAAGCAACGGGTCAAAAAAAATTACGAAAGTGTGCGTTGTGTAATAAGATGACTGATCATGACAAGAGAAACCATTATAAAGTGTTAGGTATCGAACCTGGCAGTATGGTCGAGGAGGACGATGATGAGGAAGAGTGTTAGGGTTAATGTTTCAGTTGTATAAATTGAACTTTTATAATGTTTAAATTTGTGATTTGGTTTGTGCAATCTTTAATTTGTGATTTGATTTGTGGATTATTGATATTTTTGGTAACTCCGTTTTCGGGCACACTTTAGGCCCCAATTGATAGCTTCCGAAAAAAGTTGTAATTTTTTTTGTCACTTTTTTTCCGCTCATTGCACTTCAGGCACGCTAGTTAGCCCATTTGTAAGACTTTCGGCGAAAAACGAGACACATTAATTTTTGAGTTTTCCTAGGAAGGGCCTATTCGGGCACACTTTAGGCCCCAATTGATAGCTTCCGAAAAAAGTTGTAATTTTTTTTGTCACTTTTTTTCCGCTCATTGCACTTCAGGCACGCTAGTTAGCCCATTTGTAAGACTTTCGGCGAAAAACGAGACACATTAATTTTTGAGTTTTCCTAGGAAGGGCCTATTCGGGCACACTTTAGGCCCCAATTGATAGCTTCCGAAAAAAGTTGTAATTTTTTTTGTCACTTTTTTTCCGCTCATTGCACTTCAGGCACGCTAGTTAGCCCATTTGTAAGACTTTCGGCGAAAAACGAGACACATTAATTTTTGAGTTTTCCTAGGAAGGGCCTATTCGGGCACACTTTAGGCCCCATTTGATAGCTTCCGAAAAAAGTTGAAATTTTTTGTCACTTTTTTTTCGCTCATTGCACCTCATGCACGCTAGTTAGCCCATTTCTATGAATTTCGGCGAAAAGCGAGACGCGTAATTTTTTCGAATGCCGTCATATGAAAGGTATATTCGCGCACATTTTAGCGCCAAATTCATAGCATGCGAAAAATTATGTACATTTCTTTTTGGTACAGTTTTTTGTAACATCACAGCAGCTAGCCACGCACGTCAGGATAATGGTAATGAAGGCGTCTAGCTTCATTCTTTTTCAGCTCCCAGGCTATCCTATACCTAAACGTCAAGGCATCCTTCCTAGTCCACGAGGAGTGTTTGAGCACTTCCGAGCGAGCAATGTAGTCCATGTACTTGAGGACGTAAATCCCGCAATCGTGACCGTTATATTGCTTTGGTCGGTCCTTTATCATCACGACCGTCCAAGGGTCACCCTGTGGCCGTCCGCATGCTAGCGAGAGGACAGTAGTCTGCATCCAACAATAAAAACGAGAATCAAGCCTATGAGACAAGAACAATATACTATGAGCCAAGGTCAAAAAATAAATACTAACCACTAAAGTGATGTACTCGTTGTACATCTGTGCCAGCAGCTGTCCAGGCTCGTCCTCCCTTAGGCTATCGTATATGTGAACCGTTCTGAACGCTGGATGGAGAACTAATAGGAACCAGTGGTTTGCATGATGACAGGGTATCATGATAAGGTTCGCATCAGCAGCGGGACATTGATAGTCTGCGTTCATCATGCCTAACACGTTTCGACCTGGTTTCCACTTACTCCTGCCGCCCCCTCGCCTCCATTCTGTGAATTCTCTCACCGTTAATTCCACAAAATGAGTGGGATACATGTTAAGCTTCAAATATTCAGAACGGTTAAAACGTTGCTCTCTAATCCGGAGCAGTTCTATGTAAGCGTTCATGACAAAATTTGAAAGATCTGTCTCCGGCGCCAACGTTCTGATATCCTCATGACCTAGGAATGTCGCAAGGGGAAAGTCTGCTGAATTGACAGGCTCATGCCCGAAGTAGTGCCGGTCGATCCAAGCCATCTTGTCCGACCTCAATGGCTTCGTCGCTTGTCCTTTGTCCGACCGAAAGCTTGGGCGCGAGGCCTGGATTCCTACTTGGGGAACCTGACTCTGGCACTGAGAGTCGTATGCGTCAGGAGGCAAGCGACTATACGGCTCCCACACCTGACTCTGGGGCTGATAGTCGTACGCGTCAGGAGGAGGGCGACCAGACGGCTCCCACACCTGACTCTGGGGCTGATAGTTGTACGCGTCAGGAAGAGGGCGACCAGACGACTCCCACACCTGACTCTGGGGCTGATAGTCGTACGCTTCAGGACGAGGGCGACTAGACGGCTCCCCTTCGTAACCCCGGTACGCAAGACTAAAGTTTTGAACTTCAGTCTTGTACTTCTCAATGGACCTCTTGAGATTGTCAGGAGCCTGCGCGACAAACCAGTCAAACGACTCCAGCTGCTTGAACACCTCAATGCCCTGGTCAACCTAAAAAACATGCATAGAAAATATGGCTAATCATATTTGACAAATGGTCGATAAGGTGCGCAAATAAATTATCAAACAACACTAGCATGACTTACAATGGCCAATGCCCAGAACTGGTCATAGACCTCACGTGGCGCGTACGATGTCTTCTTCACCTGGGAAGGGCGATTCACCCTCGTGCGCGTCACCCTGAGAAACCACTGTAAGTATTCCTCAGTACTAATGCCGTCGTGCTTCAGCGATACAAGGCTATCATACGTTTCCTGCCAGGTATTCCACTGGTGCACCTCGTCACCCAACAAAATCAAGGCATCAGCCACCTCGAAGTTCGGCCCTCGACCACCCCTGTATGGCCGCATGTCTACAGCGGGTTTTGGTATCCCTTGTGGACAGCCAGCTTGCTTCATAGCTCGATCGGGCATCTGAAACTCACATTCTTCGAAGTGAATGAGCGGCACCCGAACCAAACCTGCCAGCACGTACGACACCGGAAGTTGCCAACACCACTCATCCAACAGATGCATCACCTTGCCATATGGCTGCCACGTCACCTGGGATGCATCTAGTATCTCTAGTTCCCCCCGATAGAACTTTAGATGGTGGTGAGGGTCTACCCGTCTCCTCCTCCGGTTGGTCGTAGGCCCCCAGGCCCACACCCTAGGCCACGTCTCATCGGAATCTACCAACGGTTGTGGACGACCCATGGGTAGCCTCTCGTAAGACCAAACCTGTGAATGCAAACATTATATGGAATTAGTAATTAATCCCGAATATATTGACTAAGGATCCTACCAAGAAAATAAATGCTCATACCTGTAATAGAGTCAGGCAGGCGGCAATGGACTTGGCACCGTTTCTCGTAGCCTTATGCAGTGCTCGATATAGGTGCGCAAGGACAGCTGAACCCCACGAATAGGAGTATACCTCCTCAAGATCCTCCAAGAACACCATATACTTCGGATGCACCGTGTTTTTCGAATGCGTCGGAAGTAATATAGCTCCAATAATATACAGAAGGAATGCCTTCGTATACGTCACGAAATCTTGAGGAGTGTATTCATCCGGTAGCACGCCGTACTGCTCTCTCAGCCATTTAAGCTTGACGCCGTTTGTTGTAAGCGCTGCCCTTGGAATTCCCGGAAAATACTGCATAGCCATATTCGCTATGGATGCAGACGGCACGTTCAAAGTAACGGGTCTGCCGTGACATGGGATTCCAAGTATAAATCCGACGTCCTCTAACGTAACAGTCATTTCACCAAACCGGAAGTGAAATGAGTTCGTCTCGCTCCTCCATCGTTCAACTAGAGCGGATATAAGGCAATCGTCGTGTCGAGACCATTTCCCGGGATCGGTGAACAGGGTTAAATTTTGACGGTGTAATAGCTGTATTTGTTCCTCGTTTAGTACCCACTCTTCAAGGTGCCTTGTGCTTTGAATTGTTTCCAAAACACCCCTATCGACACCGTCAAATACGTGCCTCGCGACGTGGTCATCGTCATCGTATAGGATTGATGTATCATGAGGTCCAGAGCTGAAATTCATACCTTTAAGAACAAAATATAATTATAAACCAACTTAGCGTCCATAATATCCATAATATTTACATTCCAAAACTATAACTGGATCTTTAACCTAGCTTACCAACACATTAGCAATAGTCATTATTTCAATGTATTAAAACAAATCCTCAATTCCCACCACTCCGAACGCTTAATTACGCTAGTTCCCACTGAATTTAGCGCCAACGTGGTTATATAGCAATATATAGCCCGATGGCCCCTACACCTCCAACACCTCAAAACCGCTTTAAAGTCAAGTTTTTAAATGTATTACGTCAATTATATACCAAATATATCAGGAAAAATTTTAAAGGGGGCAAGTTACCAAAACACCCGCTACTTATGCAAAATATCCCCTGGCAGTCATCGCCGGTGCGTCACAAGGTTCAGAACATCTGGAACAAAATAAGTTTTCGGGTGTCTCACACCCTTTCCTGAACTAAAAGTTATTTTAAGGTATGAATTTTAAGCTGGATCCTTCCTAGCAAAATAGCCCCCGAACATCGGCAAATTACCGAAATGCCCCTGAGCGTTCACTATCACCCCAACGCCCCCGAACCAGCTTCAAAACAACATTTCAGGTGGTTTACTTACATTTCTGGACTAAAAAGTCGTTTGAAAAACTTGGCACGGGAAAATTACCAAAACACCCCTTGGCGCGGGAAAATTACCAAAACACCCCTACGCGCGCCACGTCAGCTTCAAAACAACATTTCAGGTTTTGTAATTATATTTCTGGACTAAAAAGTCCGTCAAAAAACTTAGCACTGTAAAATTACCGAAATACCCCTCTCGGGGCGGCGAATTACCGAAATGCCCCCTGGCATAAAAAAATATCAAAAGTGCTTCGAAATGCTACTTGAGGCTTCCTGAATTCATTCTTGACATAAAAAGTATTTTACGGAGGTTTCGCCCAAAAATCGCGAACCGGTGTCCGGATCAAGCGCTTAAAGGGCCGTTCGGCCAAAAAAATAGGTAACGGCTTCGGAATGGCCCGAATTCCTGGGGAATGGAACTTCCCAACATCCTAGGATTCTCATAAAAGTTTCGCGCGAAATCGCGCTAGCTTGATATTTTAAAATACACTGCAGAGTTACAAGGTTCCCCGTATCAGTTAACCCCTTTCCAGTCTTTGGAAAAATCTGAAATTTTTACCTGAGACAGATCCTTTAAGAATAACTAGGGTCTCTTTTTTGTATTTTGGCAAAATCTAGCTCTAGCTATTTTTTATAAATTCGTGAAAAACTGTCTATATTTGGCACCCTAAAAAATCGCTGTTTTGGAATCTATAAATGTAATACGCTGATTTGTATAAACCTAACATTGAATTATAAGGAAATTCAAAATACTTACTTGTTGTGACTTGATGTATTTAAAGAAAAAACTACCGATCTTCTAGCGGTTATCCACCGATCTTCTAGCGTAAAATTTTTTGATTTGTATTGTTATGGAGATTATGTAGGTGAGATATGAAGTACGAAGGAAGTTGGTAAAAGATGACAGAGTGCAGAAGAAGGGTTCGGGGGAGGGGATTATAAAGAGAGAAGCGAGGAAGAGAGAAGAAAAAAGACAGAAAAAAGTGAGGAAGGGTGGGTGTTTATGCGGTCAAAGGCTGCTGCAAAAAAAAAATTCGGCAGAAGGACACCACGTTGGGGCATCACGGGGGAGGGAAGGACGACACGTGGCATCGTGGGGAAGGACACCAGGTGGGGCATCACGCGGGGGGGCGCCACGTGGCAGGGGAGGGGGGGCAGGGACCAACCGCGGGTTGTAGGAGCGGTTGGGCCCTGCGGATGAGGGGAGGGGACGCCACGTGGCAGCAGGGAGGGGACCAACCGCGGGTGGTAGGAGCGGTTGGGCCACGTGGCAGGGGGAGGGGACGCCACGTGGCAGAGGGAGGGGACCAACCGCGGGTCTGGTACAGGAAGCGGCCCTTGGGCCACGTGGCAGGGGAGGGGACGCCACGTGGCAGGGGAGGGGACCAACCGCGGGTGGTACGTGGCGGGAGGGGCCACGTGGCAGGGCCATCGCCAATACCGCCGGTTGGCCATGCTGGTGGGCCACGTGGCAGGGGAGGGGACGCCACGTGGCAGGGGCCATGGGGTTGGGCCACGTGGCAGGGGTGGGGGACGGCACGTGGCAGGCATATTAATGCCAACCGCTGGTTGTGCATGCGGTTGGTGTCCTTTTTCTCTCTC